>WNWK01034173.1:0-20612 GCA_009830355.1 Cherax destructor | reverse complement strand
ACTGTTCTAGGTTCACTGTGTCACTGTTCTAGGTTATTGTCATTTCTAGGTTCACTGTGTCACTGTTCTAGGTTCATGTGTCACTGTTCTGGGTTCACGGGCATTTTTTTAGGTTCACTGTGTCACGTTTCTAGGTTCATGTGTCACTGTTCGGGTTCACTGTCACTGTTCTGGGGTCTGCTGTCTCTATGTCACTGTTGTAGCTCTGGCCCACTTTGTCACTGTTGTAGCTCTACTGGCTCACTTTGTCACTGTTGTAGGTCTACTAGCCCACTGTGTCACTGTTCTAGGTTCAGTCTGTCACTGTTCTATGTCTACTGACTCACTGTTTCACTGTTTCGGTCTACAGTTCTCTTTGTCACTGCTGTAGATCTACTGGTTCTCTACATCACTGTTGTAGGTTCACTGGTTCACTACATCACTGTTCTAGGTCCTCTACATCACTGTTCTAGGTCCTCTACATCACTGTTCTAGGTCCTCTACATCACTGTTCTAGGTCTACTGGTTCAATGCATCAATGTTCTAGGTCCACTGGTTCACTGTATCAATGTTCTGGGTCTACTGGTTCAATACATCACAGTTCTAGGTATATTGGTTCACTACAACACTGTTCTAGGTCTACTGCATCACTGTTCTATGTCCACTGGTTCATTGCATCAATGTTCTGGGTCTACTGGTTCACTACATCACAGTTCTAGGTGTACTGCATAACTGTTCTATGTCCACTGGTTCATTGCATCAATGTTCTGGGTCTACTGGTTCAATACATCACAGTTCTAGGTATATTGGTTCACTACAACACTGTTCTAGGTCTACTGCATCACTGTTCTATGTCCACTGGTTCATTGCATCAATGTTATGGGTCTACTGGTTCACTGCATCACTGTTCTAGGTCTACTGACTAGTAGTCCTAGTAGTCCTACTAGTCCATGCTAGACAGGTCGTACTGGTCCATGCTATGAAGGTTCTACTGGTCCATACTAGGTAGGATCTTCTGGTCTATGCTAGACAGGTCCTACTGATCCATGCTATGCAGGTTCTACTGGTCCATGCTAGGCAGGTCGTATTAGTCCATGCTAGACATGTCTTGCTGGTCCATGCTATGAAGGTTCTACTGGTCCATAATATTATTATAATAATAATAATAATAATAATAGTTTATTGTGACATGATACAAAGACGTACAATGGGTTATAAGAATGGGGTGTACATGCCAAAAGCCCCTAATATGCAGAGCATTGTGGGCAAACTTAAAATTAACTTACATGTAAATGGTAAAAATTATAGTAAACAATTTACAATATAAGTATAGTTGAGTATTTAGCAATGAAATTTGAACATAACAATTTTGAAGCATTACAGTTTTATAATATACATATCACCATAATAATTTATTATTTGTAGTAATGCAATTTATTAAATCAGATCAAACAAATCAAATCAATTATTTGTGTTGCAATAACAGTTTATATGGTCATTAGATAAGTTACAAGGAGTACAAGAGTACATGAGAATGGATTTCTTTATTTGGTAATGCTATTGAAACAAAGTTAGATTAGGTTGCATTAATTATAACAGGTTTATACATTTATGAGATATAAGTTTCAATATTTGCACTAGATTAAGTTTGAGAAATTATTGTTCTTTGAGCAGTTATGTAAGGTGTCTTGAGGCTAGGGGAGTAACACAGTGAATAATGTTATTTTGAGGCAGTGGAAAGTGATTTATGTATTAACTTTGTAGGTAATGTTAAGTATTGTATATTTAGTTTTGGGTGAGTAGGTGGTTTTTTAGTAGAGTTTTGAATTGATATACAGACAGGGTTTCTTTGGTAATCATAGGTAATGAATTCCAAATTTTTGGGCCTTTAATGTGCATTGCGTTTTTGCATAGTGTGAGGTGGACGCGGGGAACATTGAGGAGTGATCTGTGCCTTGTGTTATGCTCATGTGTCCTGTTAAGGTTGGTAAGGAGAAGTTTGAGTTGTGGGTTAATATATGAGTTTAGTGTTCTATGTATGTAATAGGCACTGTAAAAAGTATGGATGTCTTGTATGGTGAGTAAGTTTAGATTTTTTAATATTGGTGGTGTATGTTGTTTAGAGTGGGAATTTGTTATCATTCTGACCACAGCCTTTTGTTGTGTTATTAATGGTCTGAGATGATTTATTGTTGTTGAGCCCCATGCACAGATTCCATAGGTGAGATAAGGGTAAATGAGTGAGTGATAAAGGGAAAGGAGAGCTGGTTGTGGAACATAGTACCTTATCTTGGATAGTATTCCTATGGTCTTGGAGACTTTCTTGGAAATTTGTTGTATATGTGTCTGAAATTTGAGGCCACTGTCAAGATGGATTCCTAAGAATTTTCCCTCTGTGAGTTTTGTGACAAGTGATTCGTTTATCATTATGTTAAGTGGTACATTTGTAGCTCTGTTCCCAAACTGAATGAAATATGTTTTATCAATATTGAGGGTAAGCTTGTTAGTCATCATCCAGGTAGATATTTTCTGCAATTCAGCATTTGCAGTGTTGGCTAGTATGTCTGGGCATGGGTGAGAGAAGATGTATGTAGTGTCATCTGCAAATAGTATGGGTTTGAGTAGTTGAGATGCATTTGGTAGGTCGTTTATGTAAATGAGAAAGAGAAGTGGGCCAAGAACACTTCCCTGCGGGGCACCAACTGTAATTGTTTGTGTGGAAGAGTTAGCTCCATTTGTGTAAACATATTGGCTTCTGTCGCTAAGGTATGACTAGGTAGTTGAGGGAGTGCCCTCTTATACCATAGTGTGATAATTTTAAGTGTAACAGATCATGGTCAACTGTATCAAAAGCTTTACGTAAATCAATGAAGATTCCCAGTGGGATTTCTTTTTTCTTGAGAGTGGTGTATATTATGTATTTCTAGCATGTGTATAATTGCATCATTTGTGTTTTTATTAGGCCTAAAACCAAACTGACAGGGGTTGAGTATGTTGTGGGAGATGAGGTAGGCATAGATCTGCCTGTGAATTAATTTTTCAAAGATTTTGGAGAGAAGGGAAAGTTAGATATTGGCCTATAGTTATTCAGGTCTGTTTGATCTCCTCCTTTATGTATGGGGTGTAACCCTCACTATTTTGAGTATTGATGGGAAGGTGGAGGATTCAGTGGATTTGTTAAAGAGTGTTGCAATAATTGGTGATAGTACTTGAGAAGCTTTTTTGTATATAAAAGGTGGTAAATTACTTAGATATCCTGCCTTGTTTTTTAATGCATTGATAACAAGTGAGACTTCTGTTGCGTTGTTAAGTGTTTGAACTTGGGATTTTGCTTGCCAGCTTTTTTCCTGTGGTGGAGAAGAAAACATTGAGTCTGTTTGCTGTTTCAGTCGGTGGGAGTAGGGGTTCATCTGGTTTTGTTAGTTTGATTGTTCTGTTTCTGGATATCTTTTTAGTTCCTAGAATTTCAGATAGGGGTTTCCAGGTTATGTAATCTGTTCTTTGACCTTTTTATCAGGCTGGTTAGGTTTGATGAGTAACGTTTTGTTTGTTCTCTTGTTATTTGACCCATTCTGTACTGTTTTTCATATAGGTGTTTTATATTAATGGATTTGAGAATGTTGGGTGTTAGCCAGGGATTGTTTAGTCTCTTAGCTGTGATCTGTTTATTTTTTTTAGGGCAATGCATGTTATAGAGGTATTGGGTCTTTTTTAGAAAATTATTAATACATATGTCAGTATCTGTATAGATGTCTGTCTCGGTTTGCCAGTCGATGTTTGACATAGCTGTTATGAAGTTATTAATAGCTGTCTCATTATGTAGTCGTCTGAAGGTAGCTTTAGTAGTCTCTTGGGGTAATTTACCTAGGTTGGTTATGAGAAAGGTAGGGTAATGTCTGTGGTATTATCTGTGATTATTCCTGATTTTAACCCTTAAACTGTCCACACGTAGATCTACGTTCACTCGCGCACTGCTCCGAATATTTAAAAAAAAAAAAAAAAAAAAAATTAAAATGAAGAGCGCATTTTTATAAACAGGATATGCTAAAAAAAAATTTTTAGGGCCAGTACTTACCGAGATATAAGCCCGCGAAGTTGGTGCTAAATGATGTGGTGTCAGCAACATGGAGCACTGCCGCTTGCAGAAACAATAAACATTTATCGTTTTTTCATTTTTTTCCATTTTCTGTTGTTTTCATGCTATGATAATAATGTTTTGATGCAGATCTTTAGATATCATTGCCAATTCTTGTTTAGACACAAATGTTTGGTACTGAATTAGTAATCATACTGTCACAAACACATGTTCACACTGATTGATGAATTTGTACACCTAGTTCAATCACATACTATTGTTTACATATATATACAAGGTATTTACAGATCCCATTTATGTTTCTAGAAGTCCGCCACTGTATGATACTCCAAGAAGCATGGATTCATACGAGTGCCACTCCACATTGCTGACACATGTATCGTGTGTCTTTTCGCACTGGGGTTGCTGTTTACTGTAAGCACACACAACACACTTTTTCTGAGAGTACTTCTTCTTTGGAGTAGATGGTAATGGTATCAGGCAGTGACAGTTAGGGATTATTCTGTTAGGCACTTTTCCTTCTGGTTGTGGGGTGACAGGTCGCTGTTGTGGGGTGACAGGTCTAGGTGTGGTACCATACTTTCTCGCTATCTGCTTGATGACATTTAGGGTGAATTCCGCATATTGTTGTCGCTTTCCAGTCTTTATTTCGAACATGTTGAAGGCATTGAGCATTGCAACGTCAACAAGGTGGAAAAACACTTTTACATACCACTTGCGACTCCTACGAACACAGTCAACAAAGCCTATCATAATGTCACACTTATCGACTAGTCGCATATTGTTCGTATAGTCGATGACAACAGCTGGTTTTCAACAGGTTGATTGTTGAGCTTGCTGATTCTGTCTGTTTGTACCATCTCGTTTCTGTGGATGGTTGACAGCAATGTCACGTCCCTTTTGTCATGCCATGTCAGTGCCATGATGTCATTGGCATGAAACGCTTGCACTACACTTCCTCCAGTGAACTTTGGCATGTGTTTTCTATTTCTTCTCACTGTTCTACATATATCAGTATTGTTCACACGTAGGAAATCAGCAAGCATAGGGCTTGTGTACCAGTTGTCTGTGAACAATGTATGACCTTCTCCAGGTATGGTTGCATCATCTTGTGAACAACATCACCAGAAATGCCCAACATGCGCCTGGTATCATCGAGTGTATTTTCCCTGTGTAGATAATGACATCCAACACAAGACCAGTCTCACAGTCACACATAACAAACAGTTTTATACCAAAGCGATTACGTTTGCTTGGTATATATTGTTTGAATGACAGTCGTCCCTTGAACAGAATCAAGGACCGTCAACAACAATGTTCTTGAATGGATAAAAGTAGGCACTGAATTTTTGCTTGAGATACATAAACAATTCCCGGATTTTGTAAAGGGAGTCATTTCGGTTTGGTGTATTTCTGTCTGAGAAATGCAACATTCTTAGCAACAGAATGAATCTGTTGCAGGACAGGAAGGTCACGGAATACTGGAGTGCTAATGAAGGAGTCTGTGGACCAGTAGTTTGCTATATTGTTCTTATATGTTGTGGCATAAGCATGACAGTGCCAAGGAATAAATACATTTCAGCCACAGTTGTATCTTTCCACCTGTGCAGCCATGATGATTCTGTAACATTTACATGGTCCATTGTATACTGGTAGTACAGGTTGGTCTGGGTAACAATCAGGTTCATTATCGGCTCATCAAAGTATAGTTGAAAATAGTCTAACTCAGTAGACTCATTTGTGATGGGACAGTGTGGCATGATGCCACCTCCACTGTCATCAAAATTGAAAGGATGTGGCACGAATGGTGTATGTTCAGTCCAATTCCATTCACGATCAGATGGTGCAGGGTGGACCTGTGGCATGGGATGTGGGGAGAAGGAGGAGGGACGGGAGTGGGGCCAGCACATGGTTGAGAGGGTGCCGCGTGGTCCTTTGTCTGTCCACACCCGCTCCACGAGGACAAGCACCGTGCCACCCACCACCTCTTCCTCCATCCCACATACTCTCCTTCATTATCCACTTTCACTATCAGTGGCAGGGGTTTTGGATTGTGACCTGCCATGACCCTTGCCTCTGACTGCATATGGCACACTGCCTGAACGTGGTAATGGCCCAAAAGCACGTTTCACTGGGGAATAATGATAATCGTTGTCACTCGGCCAATCGTCTATGGGCATAAAATCGATTTCATCATCGTCACTTATATCACTTTCACTATCATTATTATAACACATGGAAAATGATAATTTCCTCTTGTGGAGTTGCCTTTGGGTACTAACACTAGCAACCCCAGAGGTGCTGGGCTGAGGGTCTGTGGCCACATGGCCACCCCAAAGTGCTGGGCTGAAGGTCTGGTATGCCACATGTCCACACTGGCCACACTGGCCACCCCAGAGGTGATGGGCTGAGGGTCAACTGGGTTGTCATCATTAGTTTCACTAATTCCTTGATTATTAGTGGCTATATCACTGTCTAATCCACTAAGCTCGCGTTCTCTATCACTTTCCGAGAATAGTAGAGTGTTAATCGACGAGCGTGAGTGAATCACGAGGATGTGCCATGATGTTTACCCAAGATGGAGCTGAAACTAACTGGTGCTACCATGCGGTACCCAGGCGTCCCCGATTTTTTCATACTGCGCACACTGAGGGCACAGACCCATTCTCTCATGTCTAGGCGGCTCAGGCCTATCGTGCTAAATTTGAACGAATGAAAAATAAAACGTAGATCTACGTTCGGAGCAGTACGCGTACAAACGTATGTCTACTTTTGGACAGTTAAAGGGTTAAAGGGGATATGGTGTTAGTCCAGATGTGGTCTAATAGGAGGCACAAGTCTCGGAGATTCTTGTTGGTTTTGTTACTGTTGGTAGCAGCAAGCAGTTGCTCATAGTGTTTTGTGAATTCAGTTACTTGTGGGTCCTGATCTTGTAGGAGATTGATACTAAAAGTCTCCTGTAAGTATTAAGTGGTCTTTGTTCATGTGTGCATCAGTAATCATACTTCCTAATTTTTCACTAAATTGGCTAATATTTGATTGTGGTTTCGGTAGATGTTTATCACTGTGAGAGGTTTTGTAGGTATTTGGATTTAAACTTAGCTATTAAATATTCTCCATGTTCATCTCTTGTGCAAGTATTGTTGATACATTCAAGCGATCTGAGTAGTAAATAGCTGTACCACCCCTTGTTGGTCTGTCCTACAGTTGTGTATGGCTGTGTAACCAGGAATGGCATAATATCTGTAGTATTAGGCTTTAGCTTTTACTGGGTAGGGTCTACTAGTCCATGCTAGACAGGTCCTACTGGTCCATGCTATGCAGGTTCTACTGGTTCATGCTAGGCAGGTCCTACTGGTCCATGCTAATGAAGGTTCTACTGGTCCATACTAGGTAGGATCTACTGGTATATGCTAGACAGAACATAAGAAAGGAGGAACACTGCAGCAGGCCTGTTGGCCCATACTAGGCAAGTCCTTCCAAAACCGTCCCACTAACAGAATATTTGCTCAACCCAATTTTCAATGCTACCCAAGAAATAAGCTTTGATAATTAGACTCATGTGCGAGTCCCACTCAAATCCAACCCCTCTCACTCATGAATTTATCCAACCTAAATTTGAAACTACCCAAGGTCCTAGCTTCAATAACCCTACTAGGCAGACTGTTCCACTCATCAACTACCTATTTCCAAACCAATACTTTCCTATATCCTTTCTAAATCTAAACTTATCTAACTTGAATCCATTATTGCGGGTTCTCTCTTGGAGAGATATCTTCAAGACCTTATTTATATGCTCTTTGTTAATACCCATTTTTACACTTGTATACCTCGATCATGTCTCCCCTCATTCTACGTCTTACAAGTGAATGTAATTTAAGTCTTCAATCTTTCTTCGTAAGGAAGATTTCTAATGCTATGTATTAATTTAGTCATTCTACGCTGAATGTTTTCTAACAAATTTATGTCCATTCTGTAATGTGGAGACCAGAACTGGCTCGTAATCTAGGTGAGGGCTTACTAATGATGTATAAAGCGGTAATATAACCTCTGGACTTCTGTTGCTTACACTTCTTGATATAAATCCCCGTAATCTACAGTGGACCTAAGCTATTCGAACATTCTTCATTCCAGAATGCTGTTCAAGTGCTGTTACCACGAATTTATTCCCATAGGAATTATGTAAATTAGATTAGTCCATTTCAGACCCCAAAAAAACACTTCTAAAGCACTTACAATAATAAACTTGGAAAAATAAACACATAAGCAGTATAATGTGATCCTTTATTGACAACGTTTCGCCGCAGTGGCTTTATCAGTCACAGACAATAAAGGATCCATTATACGTTGTGTTTATTTTTTCCCTTGTTCAGTATTTTATACCATTTATTTCAATAATAAACTTACATAACAGGGTGAGTTTTGGAGTGTTCTAATAGCGAGGTCCACTGTATTTGCCTTTTCGTACGCTTAAGCATTGCTGTCTTGGTTTAAGGTTGCTGCTTACCATCACCCCAAGTCCTTCTCGCAATCCATATGGCTAAGTTCTCGTTTTTAACTTATGAGTGCTTTGGGGTTATGGACACTCCTGAGCTTCAGAACCTTAAGAACATAAGAACATAAGAATGGAGGAACACTGCAGAAGGCCTACTGGCCCATACAAGGCAGGTCCATATCAAAACCACCACTACCTAAGAATTTATTCCCGTACTCACGACACCAATCAAACCCAGCCCCTCCCACTCATATTTGTCCAATCTCTTTTAAAGCCACCCAGGTCCTAGCCTCTATCACAGTACTCGGAAGATTGTTCCACGCATCTACAACTCTGTTCAAAACCAGTACTTGCCTATGTCCTTTCTAAATCTAAATTTATCCAATTTAAATCCGTTATTTCTGGTTCTTACTTGGTTCGATATCCTCAGTATTTTACTAATATCTCCTTGTTTATGCCCGTCATCCACTTGTACACCTCGATGATATCTCCCTCATTCTACGTCTCCCAGAGGTGGAGATTCAACGCCCCTAAGTCTATCTTCATACGGGAGATTTCTTATACTGTAAATCATTTTAGTCATTCTTCTTTGTATGTTCTCCAATGAATCTATATCCATCCTGTAGTAAGGAGACCAAAACTGGCTGCATAATCCAAATGAGGTCTCACTAGTGATGTATAGAGCTGTAAAATAACTTTTGGACTTCTGTTGCTTGAAATAAATCCTAGTAATCTGTTAGCCTTATTGCCACACTTAGGCACTGTTGTCTTGGCTTTAGATTCCTGCTTACCATGACTCCCAAGTTTTTTTCACATTCTGTATGATCAAGCCCCTACTTACCTAGTTTATAAATTCGAGGATATTTTCATTACCAAGGACTAGTACCTTACACTTGTCCACATTGAACTTCATCTGCCAGTTTTCAGACCAAGACATTAATTTGTCCAAATCCTCCTGGAGTTCATGGTGTCCTCCTCAGAATGAATCATACGGCCTATTTTTGTATCATCAGCAAATTTACTCATGTCACTTGCAATTCCTTCATCAAGGTCATTTATGTAAATTATGAACAACAATGGGCCTAAAACTGATCCTTGTGGAACGCCACTAGTGACTAATCCCATTCAGATTTGACCCCATTAATGGAAACTCTCTGCTTTCTATTGGTAAGTCATGCCTCTATCCATGCTAGAACTTTACCTCCTATACCATGAGCTGCCACCTTTCTTAAGAGTCTCTTGTGAGGTACTCAATCAAGGCCTTACTGAAATCCAAGTAAACTATATCATATTCTTTATCACTGTCTACTGCCTCAAATGTTTTATTGAAAAACGTCAGTAAATTTGTTAGGCAGGAGCACCTCGTGAACCCATGCTGAGATTCATTAATCAAGTTATGTTCTTCAAGGTGACTTCTAATAATATCAGCTATAATTGATTCTAATATTTGCCTACTAGATGTGAGGCTTATTGGACGGTAATTTGATGGAATTGACTTATCCCCTGATTTGAATATAGGAACTACATTAGCTATCTTCCACATCTCTGGCACAATACCAGTTAGGATGGACGTATTAAACACATTTGTTAATGGCTGACTAAGTTCCATCTTGCATTCTTTAAGTACCCTGGAAAACAACTCGTCGGGTCCCGGGGACTTATTTTGCTTCAGTTTATCTATCTGTTTGATAACCATGTCCCTCGTGACAGTAATATTAGTTAACTTGAATTCTTCATTTGCCACTTTTCTGACCACAATTAAGTTTGTCTAAATCTTCCTGTAGTTCTGTGACATCTATGTTTGAATCAATTATCCTACCTATGGTAAATTAGAACATGCAACACTTGGGTATCTCAATAAAGATACCCAAGTGTTGCATATGTGTCTTAACCCTTTGGGGGTCGACAGGCCTTCTCGGAAACCTGTTTCTGGGGTCGAAATTTTTTTGGAAAAAAAAAAAAAAAAATTTCTTATGAAATGATAGAGAATCTTTTTCCGATCCTAACGCCACCAAAATTATGAAATTTGATCGAAAACTAACGGAATTATGCTTTGCGAAGTTAGGGTATCAATGACATTTATGCATTGGCGATTTCGCCCAATTTGAGCCCTATTTTCGGCAAATTCCAATGTTTCAGTCTACTCAAATTATAGCTATTTTGCTAGAATTCCATTTCTTCTATCGATTGAGTACAAGAAACCGCCTATTTATCAATTTCAACTACCCAAAATAGTGGTCAGAAAATGGCAATTTGGCCAATTTCACACAAATTTCAAACGATGCCAATTTCAAAATAGGGTCCAGAATAAAGAAGGCAGACATTCCTGGCACTAAAATAACATCGTCTCTGTTCATTAGTCACGTCTCCAGGCCCCTCTTACATTACTTTTGCTTTTCATTTTGATTTTTTATTCTCACAAAAAATAGAAGATTTACTGTTATGTATACAACTGCATCATTGTAAAAATGGTATAAATAATATAAGAGCACTTGTGCATGAATATTAGACTCGCTAGTTGATGTATATTGGACGCATGGTGTGATTTGTTTACTCTTGAACATCGTCAAAAATCGAACATTTTCGCTACTTTGAGCACAATTTCAAGGTACTTGACATTGTCAAACCAATCAAAATCATCTCTATTTCTGTGATATATCTTCCATTCTATCAAATGAGACCAAGAAAACGAGAATACATCAATAAATACCATACGAAAATAGACTGCAAAGTCGCTGTTTTAAACCAAAAAAAACGGTCGGAGTTTTTTTTCTCTCATTATGCAGTGCGTAGTGCAGGATTTATTTTATACTGCGCACACTGACCACATAGACCCATTCTTTCATATGAAGGGCTACCAGCCGTTTCCCACTTAATTTGAGGCCGCTAGAATTTAGGCATACTAGTACGGCACCAACCTCTGCTCGTAAAACGTACTATTACGGCACTGACCCCGAAAGGGTTAATTTACCAACTCGTCGGTTCTCTGAACCATTCATTTATATCCTACCTATCTTCGTGCGTGCAATTTGCTTATATCACTAGTAATTCCTTCGTCAAGGTCATTGATATATATTATGAATAACAACGGGCCTAAGACTGATCCCTGTGGAACACCACTTGTTACAAGTCCCCATTCGGATTTGACCCCATTTATGCACACACACTGCTTCCTATTGGTGAGCCATGACTCGATCCATGACAGCACTTTTCCCCCAATGCCATGAGCTGCCACTTTCTTTAACAGTCTCTGGTGCGGTACTCTATCAAAAGCCTTACTAAAGTCTAAATAAACAATATCGAATTCTTTATCGTGATCAACAGCCTCAAAAGCTTTACTGAAGAAGGTTAATAAATTAGATAGGCAGGAACGGCCCCTCGTGAATCCATGCTGAGTATCATTAATCAAATTATGGTTATCTAGATGGCTTCTAATAATATCAGCTATAATTGACTAGTAATTTGCCTACAATTGAGGTCAGGCTTATTGGGCGGTAATTTGACGGTAGTGACTTGTCCCCTGCTTTAAAAATAGGAATTACATTAGCCATCTTCCACATATCAGACACTACACCTGTTTGAAGAGATAAATTAAAAATGTTAGATAATGGTTCACAGAGTTCCATTTTGCATTCCTAAGAACCCTTGCAAAAAGCTCATCAGGACCCGCGATTTATTTTGTTTCAGTCGGTCTAGTTGTTTCATAACCATTTCGCTAGTGACTGTGATATTACATAATTTATCTTCTTCTGGGCCTCTGTAAAAATTAATTACTGGGATATTATTAGTGTCTTCCTGTGTGAAAACCGAGAGAAAATAATTATTAAAAATAGAGCACATATCATTCTCGTTGTCAGTAAGATGTCCAGAGTTATTTTTAAGGGGACCTATCTTATCTCTAACTTTTGTTCTATAAACCTGGAAAAAAACTTTTTGGGTTAGTTTTTGAATCCCTAGCAACTTTAATTTCATAGTCCCGTTTAGCTTTTCTTATCCCCTTTTTAACGTCCCTCTTAATGTCAGTATACTGATTTATAAGATGACACTTACCTCTTTTTATGTGCCTATAAATTCCTCTCTTCTGCCCTAAAAGATACTTAAGCCTATTATTCATCCATTTTGGGTCATTTCTACTTGATCTAATTTCTTTATACGGGATAAATGTTCTTTGGGCAGCCTGTATAGTGTTAAGAAAACTGTCATATTGATACCTCTCTTCGTCACCCCAGTCCACAGTTGATAAGTGTTCTCTATGTCCATTATAATCTGCTAAGCGAAAATCTGGGACCGTTACTGAATTATCCCTACTATCATACATCCATTCATTGCTAAAGGTAATTGACTTGTGGTCGCTTGAGCCGAGTTCCTCTGTAATTTCTAAATTATTAACAAGGGTTTCCTTGCTTGCCAGAACCAAGTCAAGTAGGTTATTTACCCTTGTAGGTTCTGTCACAAACTGCTTCAAAAAGCAATCCTGAACTACTTCTAAAAAGTCTTTAGATTCTAAATTCCCTGTCAAGAAATTCCAATTAATCTGACTAAAGTTAAAGTCCCCTAGAATTACTACGTTATCGTGCCCCTTAACAATTTCCTCCCATAGTAGTCTCCCTTGTTCCCTATCTAAGTTTGGAGGACGGTAAATCACACCTAAAATCAATTTTTCACACCCTCTGAAAATTCTATCCAGACAGACTCTGTATGTGTTATTTCAGACTTTATACCCGTTTTTATGCAACAATTTAAATGATCACGGACATAGAGTGCAACCCCACCCCCCTTCCCGATACTTCTGTCTACTTGGAACAATTTAAAACCCTGAATGTGACATTCGGCAGGCAAGTCCCGATTTTTCATATTAAACCATGTCTCAGTTATTGCAAAAACATCAATATTACACGTACTTGCAACTAATCTCAACTCGTCCATCTTATTCCTAGCACTACGACTATTGGTGTAATATACATTTAAAGACCCTCTTTTCTCTTTACCCTTCCTGCTCATTTCTGTTTTTCCACTATACCTATTACTGTCCTTGTCACCTAGTGCCACTGGCTTTCCAATACCCACCTTATTCTGCCTATTACTAGTTCCCTAGAATTTATAACATTACTACACTGGGACTTCACTGTTTTCCCCATAACCCATACCACTAACTTTTTCTAGTTTAAAGCCCTAACAGCTCCCTCCACTGCAGTTGCCAGTGCCCCCACCCCAGACCTAGATAAGTGAACCCCATCCCTGGCATACATGTCATTTCTGCCATAGAAGAGGTCCCAGTTGTCAATGAATGTTACTGCATTTTCCTTACAGTATTTGTCCAGCCAGCAATTGACACCAATTGCCCTGGACAACCATTCATTCCAACTCCTCTCTTGGCAAAATACCACATATGACAGGGTTCCCACCCTTCTTCCTAATTCTGTCTATTGCTGACCTATAGCTGCTAATCAGCTTCTCACTCCTACGTCTGCCAACATCATTGCCTCCAGCACTGAGACAGATAATAGGATTGCTCCCATTACCTCTCATGATGGTAAATTAGACACATATGCAACACTTGGGTATCTTTATTGAGGAAACGTTTCAGCCACACAGTGGCTTCATCAGTCCATACAAGGAGAATGTGTCAGTCCATCAAGATTGATGGACTGACAACATCGACTCAAGATTGAGGACTGACAACCTCACACTCCTCCTGTTCTTCACGATTCTCCTTTGTATGGACTGATGAAGCCACTGTGTGGCGAAACGTTTCCTCAATAAAGATACCCAAGTGTTGCATATGTGTCTAATTTACCAACTCGTCGGTTCTCTGAACCATCATTCACACCTCTCATGATGTCGTCCAGATGGCTAACAATATCCTTCATCCCAGCCCCAGGATAACACACCCTCTGCCTCCTATTCCTATCCTTAAGACAAAATTCCCTATCCATAAACTTTATCTGACTATCCCCAACTAAAACAATGTTCTTACCTTGACTGGCGGTGTGCATGACGTTCTCGACGGTCTTTGTAGAGATGGTCTTTGCTGGGATGTCTTCACATTCGTCTGATAACAAGGAAAAAGAGTTGCTTGTTTTCACAGCAGTCTCCTGGACCTTCTTCAACTTTAGCTTCGTCCCTTCAGATTCGACTAGCATCCATTCGTTGGTCTGATTATCGGCGACATTGTTCCGGGGATAATCCTTGCATATACCCTTCAAACGTTAAATCTCTCTTCTAGCTTCCGTTAATTCCGCCTTCATTTGTAGATATATATACTGATTCATGCTAGACAGGTTCTACTGGTTCATGCTAGACAGGTTCTACTGGTTCATGCTAGACAGGTTCTACTGGTTCATGCTAGACAGGTTCTACTGGTTCATGCTAGACAGGTTCTACTGGTTCATGCTAGACAGGTTCTACTGGTTCATGCTAGGCAGGCTCTACTGCTTCATGCTTGGCATGTTCTACTGGTCCATGCTAGGCAGGTTCTACTGGTCCATGCTTAGCAGGTTCTACTGGTCCATGCTAGGCAGGTTCTACTGGTCCATGCTAGGCAGGTTCTACTGGTCCATGCTAGGCAGGTCCTACTGGTCCATGCTAGGCAGGCTCTACTGCTTCATGCATGGCAGGTTCTACTGGTCCATGCTAGGCAGGTCCTAGTGGTCTATGCTAGGCAGGTCCTAGTGGTCTATGCTAGGCAGGTCCTAGTGGTCTATGCTAGGCAGGTCCTAGTGGTCTATGCTAGGCAGGTCCTACTGGTCCATGCTAGGCAGGTCCTAGTGGTCCATGCGAGGCAGGTCCTAGTGGTCCATGCTAGGCAGGTCCTAGTGGTCTATGCTAGGCAGGTCCTAGTGGTCCATGCTAGGCAGGTCCTAGTGGTCTATACTAGGCAGGTCCTAGTGGTCTATGCTAGGCAGGTCCTACTGGTCCATGCTAGGCAGGTCCTAGTGGTCCATGCTAGGCAGGTCCTAGTGGTCTATGCTAGGCAGGTCCTAGTGGTCCATGCTAGGCAGGTCCTAGTGGTCTATGCTAGGCAGGTCCTAGTGGTCTATGCTAGGCAGGTCCTACTGGTCCATGCTAGGCAGGTCCTAGTGGTCCATGCTAGGCAGGTTCTAGTGGTCCATGCTAGGCAGGTCCTACTGGTCTATGCTAGGCAGGTCCTAGTGGTCCATGCTAGGCAGGTCCTACTGGTCCATGCTAGGCAGGCTCTACTGGTCCATGCTAGGCATGTCCTACTGGTCTATGCTAGGCAGGTTCTACTGGTCCATGCTAGGCAGGTCCTAGTGGTCTATGCTAGGCAGGTCCTACTGGTCCATGCTAGGCA
Organism: Cherax destructor; assembly: GCA_009830355.1. NCBI lineage: Eukaryota > Metazoa > Arthropoda > Malacostraca > Decapoda > Parastacidae > Cherax > Cherax destructor. The sequence goes on along the minus strand of WNWK01034173.1, from coordinate 4,730 downwards.
GGTCCTAGTGGTCTATGCTAGGCAGGTCCTACTGGTCCATGCTAGGCAGGTCCTACTGGTCCATGCTAGGCAGGTCCTACTGGTCTATGCTAGGCAGGTTCTACTGGTCCATGCTAGGCAGGTCCTAGTGGTCTATGCTAGGCAGGTCCTACTGGTCTATGCTAGGCAGGTCCTAGTGGTCTATGCTAGGCAGGTCCTACTGGTCCATGCTAGGCAGGTTCTACTGGTCCATGCTAGGCAGGTCCTACTGGTCTATGCTAGGCAGGTTCTACTGGTCCATGCTAGGCAGATCCTAGTGGTCCATGCTAGGCAGGTCCTACTGGTCTATGCTAGGCAGGTTCTACTGGTCCATGCTAGGCAGGTCCTACTGGTCCATGCTAGGCAGGTTCTACTGGTCCATGCTAGGCAGGTCCTAGTGGTCCATGCTAGGCAGGTCCTACTGGTCCATGCTAGGCAGGTCCTACTGGTCCATGCTAGGCAGGTTCTACTGGTCCATGCTAGGCAGGTCCTACTGGTCCATGCTAGGCAGGCTCTACTGGTCCATGCTAGGCAGGTCCTAGTGGTCTATGCTAGGCAGGTCCTACTGGTCTATGCTAGGCAGGTCCTACTGGTCCATGCTAGGCAGGTCCTACTGGTCCATGCTAGGCAGGTCCTAGTGGTCTATGCTAGGCAGGTCCTACTGGTCCATGCTAGGCAGGTCCTAGTGGTCCATGCTAGGCAGGTTCTACTGGTCCATGCTAGGCAGGTCCTAGTGGTCTATGCTAGGCAGGTCCTACTGGTCCATGCTAGGCAGGCTCTACTGGTCCATGCTAGGCAGGTCCTAGTGGTCCATGCTAGGCAGGTTCTACTGGTCCATGCTAGGCAGGTTCTACTGGTCCATGCTAAGCAGGTCCTAGTGGTCCATGCTAGGCAGGTCCTACTGGTCCATGCTAGGCAGGCTCTACTGGTCCATGCTAGGCAGGTCCTAGTGGTCTATGCTAGGCAGGCTCTACTGGTCCATGCTAGGCAGGTCCTACTGGTCCATGCTAGGCAGGTCCTAGTGGTCTATGCTAGGCAGGTCCTACTGGTCCATGCTAGGCAGGTCCTAGAGGTCCATTCTAGGCAGGTCCTAGTGGTCTGCTAGGCAGGTCCTACTGGTCCATGCTAGGCAGGTCCTAGTGGTCTATGCTAGGCAGGTCCTAGTGGTCTATGCTTGGCAGGTCCTAGTGGTCTATGCTAGGCAGGCTCTACTGGTCCATGCTAGGCAGGTCCTAGTGGTCTATGCTAGGCAGGTCCTAGTGGTCTATGCTAGCTAGGTCCTACTGGTCCATGCTAGGCAGGTCCTACTGGTCCATGCTAGGCAGGTCCTAGTGGTCTATGCTAGGCAGGTCCTACTGGTCCATGCTAGGCAGGTCCTAGTGGTCTATGCTAGGCAGGCTCTACTGGTCCATGCTAGGCAGGTTCTACTGGTCCATGCTAGGCAGGTCCTAGTGGTCTATGCTAGGCAGGTCCTACTGGTCCATGCTAGGCAGGCTCTACTGGTCCATGCTAGGCAGGTCCTAGTGGTCTATGCTAGGCAGGTTCTACTGGTCCATGCTAGGCAGGTCCTAGTGGTCCATGCTAGGCAGGTCCTACTGGTCCATGCTAGGCAGGCTCTACTGGTCCATGCTAGGCAGGTCCTAGTGGTCTATGCTAGGCAGGTTCTACTGGTCCATGCTAGGCAGGTCCTAGTGGTCCATGCTAGGCAGGTCCTACTGGTCCATGCTAGGCAGGTCCTAGTGGTCTATGCTAGGCAGGTCCTACTGGTCCATGCTAGGCAGGTCCTAGTGGTCTATGCTAGGCAGGTTCTACTGGTCCATGCTAGGCAGGTCCTAGTGGTCTATGCTAGGCAGGTCCTAGTGGTCCATGCTAGGCAGGTCCTAGTGGTCTATGCTAGGCAGGTTCTACTGGTCCATGCTAGGCAGGTTCTACTGGTCCATGCTAGGCAGGTCCTACTGGTCCATGCTAGGCAGGCTCTACTGGTCCATGCTAGGCAGGTTATTACAAATAAAGAAACATTTGTAATAAACGACTGTTTGGGATACTGAGTAACTATCAGCTTTTCAATATTTATTATATTATTATTAATATAAAAACATATAGTACTCTGAATAAAATCATAAATCTATATAATCTGTGTAAAAACATATATAATCTCTTTATACACAATTATAACGTAGGAAAAATTCACAAGTAAAAACAATCATAAAATTCAGTGCAGTGTCAAACGTCGCTGCCATCGTCGTGTCACACAGGACACCACCACACCTCTAGTTATGACACGCATTCTCTTCCGTGTCATCAGACACCCTTGTCTCTGTGTTACACAACACGCCTTCTCTCCGTGTCACACGACACTCTCTGTGCCACATGGCACGCCCCCTGTGTCATGACTCCGTCTCTAAAACCTAGTCACCGCGTCATCCGACACCAACACCAAATCACACGACTATTCCACTTGTGTCGTGCCACCAGTTGTCACTACATCAATGAACACACACCAGTGACACTACAACACCAGTGACACTTTCAGGTACAGTCTCAACTCCGGGTACACAGTCTCAGGTACAAAACAGTCTCGGTACACTGTCTCCCTCGCAGGACACGTACACTCTCCATAGTGCAGGTACACTCTCCATAGTGCAGGTACACTCTCCATAGTGCAGGTACACTCTCCATAGTGCAGGTAAGAGTCCGGTTAAAGCTCTCCAGTGTGAGAGTCTTGTTAGCACTCTCTAGGAGAGTCAGGTGGACACTCTCTACTAGAGTCAGGTGGACACTCTAGGAGAGTCTGGTGGACACTCTCTACTAGAGTCTGGTGAACACTCTAGGAGAGTCTGGTGGACACTCTCTACTAGAGTCTGGTGAACACTCTAGGAGAGTCTGGTGGACACTCTCTACTAGAGTCTGGTGAACACTGTCAGTCAAGCCGGCACGGCAGTCAAACATCAGGTCTGATGACGTAACCCCTTGACTGCCGGCCGGTAAGGAAACTACCTAACAACCATTGTTAGATAAGGGGCCGTAACACAGGTCCTAGTGGTCTATGCTAGGCAGGTCCTACTGGTCCATGCTAGGCAGGTCCTACTGGTCCATGCTAGGCAGGTCCTACTGGTCCATGCTAGGCAGGTCCTAGTGGTCTATGCTAGGCAGGTCCTACTGGTCCATGCTAGGCAGGTCCTACTGGTCCATGCTAGGCAGGTTCTACTGGTCCATGCTAGGCAGGTCCTAGTGGTCTATGCTAGGCAGGTCCTACTGGTCCATGCTAGGCAGGCTCTACTGGTCCATGCTAGGCAGGTCCTAGTGGTCTATGCTAGGCAGGCTCTACTGGTCCATGCTAGGCAGGTTCTACTGGTCCATGCTAGGCAGGTTCTACTGGTCCATGCTAGGCAGGTCCTAGTGGTCCATGCTAGGCAGGTCCTACTGGTCCATGCTAGGCAGGTTCTACTGGTCCATGCTAGGCAGGTCCTAGTGGTCTATGCTAGGCAGGTCCTACTGGTCCATGCTAGGCAGGTCCTAGTGGTCCATGCTAGGCAGGTCCTAGTGGTCTATGCTAGGCAGGTCCTACTGGTCCATGCTAGGCAGGTCCTAGTGGTCTATGCTAGGCAGGTCCTACTGGTCCATGCTAGGCAGGTCCTAGTGGTCTATGCTAGGCAGGTCCTAGTGGTCTATGCTTGGCAGGTCCTAGTGGTCCATGCTAGGCAGGTCCTAGTGGTCTATGCTAGGCAGGCTCTACTGGTCCATGCTAGGCAGGTCCTAGTGGTCTATGCTAGGCAGGTCCTAGTGGTCTATGCTAGGCAGGTCCTACTGGTCCATGCTAGGCAGGTCCTAGTGGTCTATGCTAGGCAGGTCCTAGTGGTCTATGCTAGGCAGGTCCTACTGGTCCATGCTAGGCAGGTCCTAGTGGTCTATGCTAGGCAGGCTCTACTGGTCCATGCTAGGCAGGTTCTACTGGTCCATGCTAGGCAGGTCCTAGTGGTCTATGCTAGGCAGGTCCTACTGGTCCATGCTAGGCAGGCTCTACTGGTCCATGCTAGGCAGGTCCTAGTGGTCTATGCTAGGCAGGTTCTACTGGTCCATGCTAGGCAGGTCCTAGTGGTCCATGCTAGGCAGGTCCTACTGGTCCATGCTAGGCAGGTCCTACTGGTCCATGCTAGGCAGGCTCTACTGGTCCATGCTAGGCAGGTCCTAGTGGTCTATGCTAGGCAGGTTCTACTGGTCCATGCTAGGCAGGTCCTAGTGGTCTATGCTAGGCAGGTCCTACTGGTCCATGCTAGGCAGGTCCTACTGGTCCATGATAGGCAGGTCCTAGTGGTCTATGCTAGGCAGGTCCTACTGGTCCATGCTAGGCAGGTCCTAGTGGTCTATGCTAGGCAGGTTCTACTGGTCCATGCTAGGCAGGTCCTAGTGGTCTATGCTAGGCAGGTCCTACTGGTCCATGCTAGGCAGGCTCTACTGGTCCATGCTAGGCAGGTCCTAGTGGTCTATGCTAGGCAGGTCCTACTGGTCCATGCTAGGCAGGTTCTACTGGTCCATGCTAGGCAGGCTCTACTGGTCTATGCTAGGCAGGTCCTAGTGGTCTATGCTAGGCAGGTCCTACTGGTCCATGCTAGGCAGGTTCTACTGGTCCATGCTAGGCAGGTCCTAGTGGTCTATGCTAGGCAGGTCCTACTGGTCCATGCTAGGCAGGCTCTACTGGTCCATGCTAGGCA
>WNWK01034172.1:0-20613 GCA_009830355.1 Cherax destructor | reverse complement strand
AGTGTTGGACTGGTTCCAAAAAAAAAAAGGGCCGGGGGAGAGTTTTGTTGGTGTAGCACAGGGCTTTCAAAAAACCCAAAAATGACAATTATGTGGAACTTTTAAGCCCGGAAAAAAACTATGGTCAGGGGGGCCCCTTAGGATGTCCCTTAAGGTCCACCCCCTTTGCTCATCCCCCCTTTAAAGGGAAAAAAAGGGAGGTTTTTACCAAGATATCAGGATCGTATAATGAACCCCTGATGGGAACTACTTTTGGGAAAGTGATTTTTGTGCCCCAAATCTAAAAAAAAAACGTTACATAGTGTTATCAGCGAGTCATTCACAGCACACAATGAAGCACTTACTCGTGCCATCCAAAGATGAGACAAGATGTGCTTGTCTCAGCTTCACAAGAGGTGCTTGTCTCAGCTTCACAAGATGTGCTTGTCTCAGCTTCACAAGATGTGCTTGTCTCAGCTTCACAAGATGTGCTTGTCTCAGCTTCACAAGATGTGCTTGTCTCAGCTTCACAAGATGTTCTTGTCTCACATTCACAAGATGTTCTTGTCTCAGCTTCACAAGATGTTCTTGTCTCAGCTTCACAAGAGGTGCTTGTCTCAGCTTCACAAGAGGTGCTTGTCTCAGCTTCACAAGATGTTCTTGTCTCAGCTTCACAAGATGTTCTTGTCTCAGCTTCACAAGATGTTCTTGTCTCAGCTTCACAAGATGTTCTTGTCTCAGCTGCACAAGATGTTCTTGTCTCAGCTTCACAAGATGTGATTGTCTCAGCTTCACAAAATGTTCTTGTCTCAGCTTCACAAGATGTTCTTGTCTCAGCTTCACAAGAGGTGCTTGTCTCAGCTTCACAAGATGTTCTTGTCTCAGCTTCACAAGAGGTGCTTGTCTCAGCTTCACAAGAGGTGCTTGTCTCAGCTTCACAAGATGTTCTTGTCTCAGCTTCACAAGTTGTTCTTGTCTCAGCTTCACAAGATGTTCTTGTCTCAGCTTCACAAGATGTTCTTGTCTCAGCTTCACAAGATGTTCTTGTCTCAGCTTCACAAGAGGTGCTTGTCTCAGCTTCACAAGAGGTGCTTGTCTCAGCTTCACAAGAGGTGCTTGTCTCAGCTTCACAAGAGGTGCTTGTCTCAGCTTCACAAGATGTTCTTGTCTCAGCTTCACAAGATGTTCTTGTCTCAGCTTCACAAGATGTTCTTGTCTCAGCTTCACAAGATGTGATTGTCTCAGCTTCACAAGATGTTCTTGTCTCAGCTTCACAAGATGTTCTTGTCTCAGCTTCACAAGAGGTGCTTGTCTCAGCTTCACAAGAGGTGCTTGTCTCAGCTTCACAAGATGTTCTTGTCTCAGCTTCACAAGATGTTCTTGTCTCAGCTTCACAAGATGTTCTTGTCTCAGCTTCACAAGATGTTCTTGTCTCAGCTTCACAAGATGTTCTTGTCTCAGCTTCACAAGAGGTGCTTGTCTCAGCTTCACAAGAGGTGCTTGTCTCAGCTTCACAAGAGGTGCTTGTCTCAGCTTCACAAGAGGTGCTTGTCTCAGCTTCACAAGAGGTGCTTGTCTCAGCTTCACAAGAGGTGCTTGTCTCAGCTTCACAAGAGGTGCTTGTCTCAGCTTCACAAGATGTTCTTGTCTCAGCTTCACAAGATGTTCTTGTATCAGCTTCACAAGATGTTCTTGTCTCAGCTTCACAAGATGTTCTTGTCTCAGCTTCACAAGAGGTGCTTGTCTCAGCTTCACAAGAGGTGCTTGTCTCAGCTTCACAAGAGGTGCTTGTCTCAGCTTCACAAGGAGAATTCTGCCTTGCGGAAGTTGTATAAGCTGATGGAAGACATCATATCCATCCCTATGTTTGGCTACACTATCTACTGCTTCTTCCTACTCAGTGGTACAGTCGTCTATATAATGTTACAGTTAAAGATGGGCAGTGTGGATGAGACACTCTCGCCCACAGTGACACCTCTGGGTTCCTCCTTGGCCGTACTTTTACTCATGGGACACATCGCAGATACTGTAACACTCAAGGTAAGTAAAGAAACACTCACACCCCTGCAACCACAATTAGGTGAGTACAATTAGGTGAGTACACACACACACACACACACACACACACACACACTCACACACATACGAGGCCAGGAGCTGAGTCTCGACCTCTGCAACCACAAATAGGTGAGTACACACAGACACACACAGTTGTCAGGAAGTGGAACAATCTGGAGGGTGCAGTAGTAGAGGCAGGATCCATACATAGCTTTATGAAGAGGTACAATAAAGCCCTTGGAGTAGGGAGAGAGTGGACCTAGCAGCGACTAGCGAAGAGACGGAACCAGGAGCTATGAATCGAACTCTGCAACCACATATAGGTGAGTACACACACACACAAAAAAAACACACGGGCAAGAGTATGATGAGAGTAATAGAGCGATGGTTGACACACTGGTTGAAGTGGCCAGAAGGGCTCATGCTAGCAGGGCGAAGCTACTGATCATGGGTGACTTCAACCACAAGGAAATAGACTTGGGAGAACTTGGAGCCACATGGGGGCCAAGATACGTGGAGGGCTAAGATGATGGAGGTGGTACTGGAAAACTTCATGTACCAACACGTAAGGGATACTACCAGGGAGAGAGGAGAGGATGAACCAGCGAGATTGGACCTAGTATTCACCTTAAGTAGTGCGGATGTTGAGGACATCACACACGAAAGTCCCCTCGGGGCCAGTGATCATATGGTTCCAAGCTTTGATTACACTTTAGAGTTACAGGTGGAGGGGGAGGCAGATAGGGCCAGAAGAATGAAGCCAAACTACAAAAAAGGGGACTACGTGGGCATGAAGAACTTCCTAAACGGGGTTCAGTGGGACAGTGAACTGGAAGGGAAATCAGTAAAGGAGATGATGGAATATGTGACAACAATATGCAAGGAAGCTGAGGAGAGGTTTGTACCCAAGGGAAACAGAAACAACGAAAAATCCAGGATGAGCCCGTGGTTCACCCAAAGGTGCAGGGAGGCCAAAACAAAGTGTGCTAGGGAATGGAAGAAGTATAGAAGGCAAAGAACCCAGGAAAATAAGGACAGCAGTCGTAGAACCAGAAACGAATATGCACAGGTAAGAAGGGAGGCCCAACGACAGTATGAGAATGACATAGCAGCGAAAGCCAAATCTGACCCGAAGCTGTTGTACAGTCACATCAGGAGGAGAACAACAGTCAAGGACCAGGTGATCAGGCTGAGGAAGGACGGAGGGGAGGTCACAAGAAATGACCGAGAAGTGTGTGAGGAGCTCAACATGAGATTCAAAGGAAATATCAGGAGAAGAGTGGTGGAGCACCTAGAAAGGAATGAGCTTATCAACGACGGCCAACACGGTTTCAGGGTCGGGAAATCCTGTGTCACAAACCTACTGGAGTTCTACGACAGGGTGACAACAGTAAGACAAGAGAGAGAGAGGTGGGTAGATTGTATATTCCTGGACTGTAAAAAGGCGTTTGACACAGTTCCACACAAGAGATTAGTGCAGAAGCTGGAGGACCAGGCAGGGATAACAGGGAATGCACTACAATGGATCAGGGAATACCTGTCAGGAAGACAGTAGCGAGTCATGGTACGTTGCGAGGTGTCAGAGTGGGCGCCGGTGACGAGTGGGGTTCCACAGGGGTCAGTCCTAGGACCGGTGCTGTTTCTGGTATTTGTGAACGACATGACGGAAGGAATAGACTCTGAAGTGTACCTGTTTGCAAATGATGTGAAGTTGATGAGAAGAATTCAATCGGACGAGGATCAGGCAGAACTACAAAGGGATCTAGACAGGCTGCAAGCCTGGTCCAGCAATTGGCTCCTGGAGTTCAACCACACCAAGTGCAAAGTCATGAAAATTGGAAACTGGCAAAGAAGACTGCAGACGGAGTACAGTCTAGGGGGCCAGAGACTACAAACCTCAATCAAGGAAAAATATCTTGGGGTGAGTATAACACCAGGCACATCTCCTGAGGCGCACATCAACCAAATAACTGCTGCATCATATTGGCGCCTAGCTAACCTAAGAACAGCATTCCGACATCTTAATAAAGAATTGTTCAGGACCCTGTACACTGTGTACGTTAGGCCCATATTGGAATATGCAGCACCAGTTTGGAACCCACACCTAGCCAAGCACGTAAAGAAACACGACTAGTCCCGGAGGAGAGGTTAAGGGAAATCGACCTGACGACACTGGAGGACAGGAGAGATAGGGGGCACATGATAACTACATATAAAATACTGAGATGAATTGATAAGGTGGACAGGGACAGAATGTTCCAGCGATGGGACACAACAACAAGGGGACACAGTTGGAAGTTGAAGACTCAGATGAATCACAGGGATGTTAGGAAGTATTTCTTCAGTCACAGAGTGGTCGGGAAGTGGAATAGTTTGGGAAGCGATGTAGTGGAGGCAGGTTCCATACATAGCTTTAAGAAGAGGTATGATTATGCTCATGGCGCAGAGAGAGAGAGTGACCCAGTAGCGGCCAATGAAGAGGCGGGGCCAGGAGCTATGTCTCGACTCCTGCAACAACAACAAATAGGTGAGTACAACTAGGTGAGTACACACACACACAAATGTGTGGAGCGGCCTGAAATAATCAGGGAGATGTTCCCAGAAATCAAAGCACTCACAGAAAGGAAACTCACGGAGATGATAACAGACATGATCTTTCCATCAGGATATCAGATCTTGAGGAAAGATAGAAGGTGCAGAAGGGATGGAGGAGTTGCACTGCTCATCAAAAAACTGGAAGGAATCAACAGAATGGGTGAATGGGATTGCATAGTAGGAACAATTCAGTCTTGAGTTCCTAAGGTGGTGATTGCAGTGCTGTACAACCCGCCACAGACTAGCAGGAGGCCAAGAGAAGAATATGATGAGAGCAACAGATCAGTGGTGGACACACTATCTGAGGTGGCCAGAAGGGCTCACGTTGGTAAGGCAAAGTTACTAATTGTGGGTGACTTTAATCACAAGGAGATTGACTGGGAAATAAGTTGTACATCAATGGGATACAATCCCAAAAAGACAATTTCTTCGTCCGCTACACGTCCCTTTCTACCTGACGCAAGTGTATATAAACGCCAGTCTTCTTTTCTGTGTGCTCCAGACTCTTCACGACTACGGTGCTCTTCACCAACTCCAAGGATGAGGGACTGATTTCCTCATCTTTTGCAAATAGTTGTACTCTCTTCCAATTATATTTTTGAATTTGTATTGATAAAGCCAGTGGATAACGAAACAACTACAATATAGATACCAAGATTTTCCACGTTTCTAATTTTTACATTGACTGGGAAAACCTGGAGCCACATAAGACACCTGAAACATGGACAGCCAAGATGATGGAGGTGGTACTGGAAAATCTTATCCATTAACATGTTAGGGACACTACCAGAGAGAGAGAGAGGAGAAGATGAACCAGTAAGACTGAACCTCGTGTTCACCTTGAGTAGTTCAGACATTGAGGACATCACATACGAAAGGCTCCTCAGAGCTACTGATCACGTGGTCCTGAACTTCTAATTCATAGTAGAGTTACAAGAAGTGAGAGAAGCAGGAATAGGATGGGAGAAGCCAAACTACAAAAGAGGGGACTACACAGGCATGACGAATTTCCTGCATGAGGTACAGTGAAAAGTGAAATGGTGGGAAAATCAGTAAACGAAATGATGTATTATGTGACAAGAAAATGCAAGGAGGCAAATGAGAGTTTCGTATACAAGGGCAACAGAAATAATGGGAATACCAAAACGAGCCCATGGTTCACCCAAAGGTGTACAGAGGCAAGAACTAATTGCGTAACAGAATGGAAAAAGTATAGAAGAAAAATGATCTAGGGAAATAAAGAGATCAGTCGAAGAGTCACAAGCGAAGATACACAGATAAGGAGGGAGCCCCAGCGGCAATGTAAAAGCTACATAACATCAATAGTCAAGTCTGGCCCGAAGCTGTTGTATAACCACTTCAGGAGGAAAAAAGCAGTCAAGCATCAGGTAATCAGACTGAGGAAGGAAGGAGCTGATTTCACAAGAAACGACCGAGAAGTATATGAGGAGCTTAGCATGAGATTTAAAGAAGTATTTACGGTGGAGACAGAAAGGACTCCTAAAAGCCGTAATAGTGGGGTTCACTGACAAGGAGTATACCAACAAGTGCTGGACAAAATACACACAGCCGAGGAGGAGGTGAAGAACCTGCTAAGTGAACTAGTTACCTCAAAGGCGCTGGGACCGGGCAACATCTCTCCGTGGGTCCTGAGGGAGGGAGCAGAGATAATGTGTATGTAACTAACAACAATCTTCAATATATCCATTGAATGTAGTCCCAATTTTTAATAAAGGAAACACACACGAGGTATTACACTACAGACCAGTATCATTTACATGTATAGTATGCAAAATCATGGAGAAGATTATCAGGAGAGTGGTGGAGGACCTAGAAAGAAACAAACTTATATACTTCAATCAGCACGGTTTCGGGAATTGAAATCCTGTGTCACAAACGTACTTGAGTTTTAAAACAAGTTAGAGGAAGTAAGACAAGAGAGATCTTTCAACACAGTTCCTCAAAAGAGATTAGTGCAAAAGCTAGAGGATGAGGCGCGTATAACAGGAAAGGCTCTGAAATGGATCAAATAATACCTGACACTGAGTGTAGATGAATGGTTCAGAGAACCGACAAGTTGATAAATTAGACACATGTGCAACACTTGGGTATCTTTATTGAGGAAACGTTTCGCCACACAGTGGCTTCATCAGTCCAATACAAAGCAGAAAGTTGAAAGGAGAGAAGGAGTTTGAGGTAATCAGTCCTTACACCTGGACTCGATGTGTTCAGTCCATCCATCTTGTAGAAAGTAAGTAAGTTAGGCAGTAAGTAAGTTTATTCAGGTAAACACAAATACATTTACATACATTATCATACATAACAGCATATGTGTAAAGAACCCAGGATAACCCAAAAAAGTCAGACAGAGTGACTTATTTCCATTGGGGTCCATTTTATACTTTAATATTTTACATTGTAGGATATATATGTTATTATATTATAAAGGTAGGTAGCAGGTTGTTAGACAGCAACCACCCAGGGAGGTACTACCGTCCTGCCAGGTGACTGTGAAACAGAAACCTGAAACTGTTTTACATGATGGTAGGATTGCTGGTGTCTTTTTTCTGTCTCATAAACACGCTGGATAACAGGTATATCTAGCTACTTCTACTTACGTAGGTACACTAAACAGGCATGCACATGCATATATATACATACACACATCTATGTGTTTCTTCGTTTTCTTAATAGCTCTTGTTCTTCTTTATTTCCTCTATTGTCCATGAGGAAGTGGAAAAGAATTCTTCCTCCGTAAGCTATGCGTGTCGTATAAGGCGACTAAAATGCCGGGAGCAATGGGCTAGTAACCCCTTCTCCTGTACACACTTACTAAAAAAACGAATAAGAAAAGCTTTATAAAACTGGGATGTTTGAATGTGCGTGGATGTAGTGCGGATGATAAGAAAGAGATCATTGCTGATGTTATGAATGAAAAGAAGTTGGATGTCCTGGCCCTAAGCGAAACAAAGCTGAAGGGGGTAGGCGAGTTTCAGTGGGGAGAAATAAATGGGATTAAGTCAGGAGTATCTGAGAGAGTTAGAGCTAAGGAAGGGGTAGCAATAATGTTGAAGGATCAGTTATGGAAGGAGAAGAGGGAATATAAATGTGAAAATTCAAGGATTATGTGGATTAAAATAAGGGTCGGATGCGAAAAGTGGGTTATAATAAGCGTGTATGCACCTGGAGAAGAGAGGAGTGTAGAGGAGAGAGAGATTTTGGGAGATGTTAAGCGAATGTATAGGAACTTTTGAACCAAGTGAGAGAGTAATTGTAGTAGGGGACCTAAATGCCAAAGTAGGAGAAACATGTAGAGAGGGTGTGGTAGGTAAGTTTGGGGTGCCAGGTGTAAATGATAATGGGAGCCCTTTGATTGAACTTTGTATAGAAAGGGGTTTAGTTATAGGTAATACATATTTTAAGAAAAAGAGGATAAATAAGTATACAAAATATGATGTAGGGCGTAATGACAGTAGTTTGTTGGACTATGTCTTGGTAGATAAAAGACTGTTGAGTAGACTTAAGGATGTACATGTTTATAGAGGGGCCACAGATATATCAGATCACATTTTAGTTGTAGCTAAAGTGGGAGTAAAAGGTAGATGGGATACAAGGAAAATAGAAGCAGTAAGTAAGAGAGAGGTGAAGGTTTATAAACTAAAAGAGGAGGCAGTTAGGGTAAGATATAAACAACTACTGGAGGATAGATGGGCTAGTGAGAGTGTAGGCAATGGGGTCGAAGATGTATGGAGTAGGTTAAAGAATGTAGTGTTAGAGTGTTCAGCAGAAGTTTGTGGTTACAGGAAAGTGGGTGCGGGAGGGAAGAAGAGCGATTGGTGGAATGATGATGTAAAGAGAGTAGTAAGGGAGAAAAAGTTAGCATATGAGAGTTTTTTACAAAGTAGAAGTGATGCAAGGAGGGAAGAGTATATGAAGAAAAAAGAAGAGGTTAGGAGAGTGATCAAGCAATATAAAAAGAGAGCAAATGGGACAGTGGGTGAGATGTTATCAACAAATTTTGTTGAAAATAAGAAAAAGTTTTGGAGTGAGATTAATAAGTTGAGGAAGCCTAGGGAAAAAATGGATTTGACAGTTAAAAATAGGAGAGGAGAGTTATTAAATGGAGAGTTAGAGGTATCGGGAAGATGGAGGGAATATTTTGAGGAGTTGTTAAATGTTGATGAAAACAGGAAGCTGTGATTTCGTGTATAGGGCAAGGAGGAATACCATCTTGTAGGAGTGTGGAAGATCCAGTTGTGAGTGTGGGGAAGTTCGTGAGGCAGTGGGTAGAATGAAAGGGGGTAAGGCAGCCGGGATTGATGGGATAAAGGTAGAAATGTTAAAAGCAGGCGGAGATATAGTTTTGGAGTGGTTGGTGCTATTATTTAATACATGTATGGAAGAGGGTAAGGTACCTTTTGACTGGCAGAGAGCGTGTATTGCTCCTTTGTATAAAGGCAAAGAGGACAAAAGAGAGTGCAAAAATTATAGGGGAATAAGTCTGTTGAGTATACCAGGTAAAGTGTATGGTAGAGTTATTATTGAAAGAATTAAGAGTAAGACGGAGAGCAGAATAGCAGATGAACAAGGTGGCTTTAGGAAAGGTAGGGGGTGTGTAGACCAAGTGTTTTCAGTAAAACATATAGGTGAACAGTATTTGGATAAGGGTAAAGAGGTTTTTGTGGCATTTATGGATCTGGAAAAGGCGTATGATAGAGTGGATAGGGGGGCAATGTTGCAGATGTTGCAGGTGTATGGAATAGGAGGTAGGTTACTGAAAGCAGTGAAGAGCTTTTATGAGGATAGTGTGGCTCAGGTTAGAGTGTGTAGGAGAGAGGGAGATTATTTCTCGGTAAAAGTAGGCCTTACACAAGGATGTGTGATGTCACCGTGGTTGTTCAATATATTTATAGATGGGGTTGTAAGAGAAGTGAATGCGAGGGTCTTGGCAAGAGGTGTGGGTTAAAAGACAAAGAATCAAATACAAAGTGGGAGTTGTCACAGTTGCTTTTTGCTGATGACACTGTGCTTTTGGGAGATTCTGAAGAGAAGTTGCAGAGGTTGGTGGATGAATTTGGTAAGGTATGTAAAAGAAGAAAATTGAAAGTGAATATAGGAAAGAGTAAGGTGATGAGGATAACAAAAAGATTAGGTGACGAAAGATTGGATATCAGATTGGAGGGAGAAAGTATGGACGAGGTGAATGTATTCAGATATTTGGGAGTGGACATGTCAGCAGATGGGTCTATTAAGGATGAGGTGAACCATAGAATTGATGAGGTAAAAAGGGTGAGTGGTGCACTTCGGAGTCTGTGGAGACAAAGAACTTTGTCCATGGAAGTAAAGAGGGGAATGTATGAGAGTATAGTTATACCAACACTCTTATATGGGTGTGAAGCATGGGTGATGAATGACGCAACAAGGAGAAGGCTGGAGGCAGTGGAGATGTCATGTCTGAGGTTAATGTGTGGTGTGAATATAATGCAGAGAATTCGGAGTTTGGAAATTAGGAGGATGTGTGGGATTACCAAAACTATAATCCAGAGAGCTGAGGAGGGGTTGTTGAGGTGGTTCGGACATGTAGAGAGAATGGGACGAAATAGAATGATCTCGAGAGTGTATAAATCTGTAGTGGAGGGAAGGCGGGGTAGGGGTCGCCCTAGGAAAGGTTGGAGGGGGGGGGTAAAAGAGGTTTTGGGTGCGAGGGGATTGGATATTCAGCAAGCATGCGTGTGCGTATTTGATAGGAGTGAATGGAGACAAATGGTTTTTAATACTTGACGTGCTGTTGGAGTGTGAGCAAAGTAACATTTATGAAGGGATTCAGGGAAACCGGCAGGCCGGACTTGAGTCCTGGAGATGGGAAGTACAGTGTCTGCACTCTGAAGGAGGGATGTTAATGTTGCAGTTTTATAACTGTAGTGTAAAGCACCCCTCTGGCAAGACAGTGATGGAGTGAATGAAGATGAAAGTTTTTCTTTTTCGGGCCACCTTGCCTTGGTGGGAATCGGCCGATGTGTTAATAATAAAAAATATATATTATAAAGGATATATGAATACACTAGGAATAAGGTAAAAAGAGTTATTTACATATACATGTGTGTTAGCTAAAACAAAATAAAAATTCATTCTCCTCCCTTTCTATCGCTACATTCATTAGGTACCTTTTGTTTCTCTTCTTGAACTGGCTCATGCTATGACTGGCTTTGACATGTGCAGGCAGTCTGTTCCATTCCTTTATTGCTGTACAATAAAAGGTGTTTGAAGCCTGGCCACTGATTGTGGGTACTACAAAGTTGTGCTCTCTCCCCCTAGTACTATGACTGCTTTGGTTCCCAGCCTTGACAAAATTGGCAGCAAGATATTCTGGACACTGTTTGTGAGCAATTTTATAAACTTGATTTACTTTAAGTTGTTTTACTTTGTCTTCAATATTCAGCATATCCAATTGTTGTAATTCATCCTGGCCTACATGTTCTCTTGGACCCAGGTCCAGGATGAATCTTATCATTTTGTTCTGGGTGATTTGCAGCTTATCTTTCAGTTTTTTTGTCAAGGCAGAGTACCATGAAGAACAAGCGTAGTCAATATGACATTGTATAAGGGCTAGACATAGGGTCCTGCGAGCCTCAGTAGGTAGACACTGTGCTTGTCTGTAGAGGAACTTCAGTCTGGCATTCGCTTTCTTTACTACACTGTTACCTATCAATTCTCCTGACATGCATGGGTCAAAGGGAATTCCCAGATATTTTACTGAGGAAACTGAAGTGATGGATTCCCCATTACACCGGACATTAAAATTATTTACCCTGCTCAGTTTATATTTCGTGCCAAAGAGTATGGATAATACTCTCAGGATTGACCCATAAGGGTTTAAAATGAGATTTGATAGATGAAGGATAGTAGGTGAGAGGAGGTTTTGATAAGGTGAAGGGAAAGAGCCAGGGCTAAAACCAGCCGCGTAGCGTTGGTTAGCATGATGGATGGAGTGGTTCCTCAGTAGTGGTGATCTGCAATATATAAATTAGACACATATGCAACACTTGGGTATCTTTATTGAGGAAACGTTTCGCCACACAGTGGCTTCATCAGTCCATACAAAGTATTGTGTGTATTTTTATATACACCGGACAATAACCATTTATTATATTATTGCAGTATTAGTTATGAGAGCAGTATCATTTAGACTAACAGCCCGAGTAATCGGGTTTGCCCCTAGCTCGACCTGACGACACTGGAAGACAGGAGAGATAGGGAGGACATGATAACGACATATAAAATACCGAGAGGAATCGACAAGGTGGACAGAGACAGAATGTTCCAGAGATGGGACACAGTTGGAAGTTGTAGGCTATGATGAACCACAGGGATGTTAGGAAGTATTTCTTCAGTCACAGAGTTGTCAGGAAGTGGAATAGTTTGGGAAGCGATGTAGTGGAGGCAGTATCCATACATAGCTTTAAGTATAGGTATGATAAAGCTCATGGAGCGGGAAATGACCCAGTAGAGGCCAGCGAAGAGGCGGGGCCAGGAGCTGTGAATCGACCCTGCAACCACAACTAGGTGAGTACACACACACTCATCCGCAACAGAGCCGGGATCCCAGACAACACCGCTGCCAGACCTGACGTACAAATCACCTTTTTGTGGTTGCATGTTGTGTTATTATCATTTGGTGGTGCATCACTGGTGGTGCATCACTGGTGGCTGGGGTCATAAACCCTACTCTGGACATTTGGTGGTGCATCACTTGTGGCTGGGGTCATAAACCCTACTCTGGAGAGCTAAATATCATACATAGGGAAGAGATGCTGGGAAGGAGAGTGGAGGACAACACATGCTAGGCTGACACATACCAGTGAGTGTGCGCGCAGGTGTTCAGGTCAGACAAACTGCCAGTAAACAAACATATATACTAACATAGCTGCTAAATAAGGGTGGGAGCAGGACAAAAACGTTTCTGGAACTAACAGAGTAATTTAACGCACATGAAGACAGTGTGTACATACGAAGTGACTCACACACACACGCACACACATGTATGTACACACAAGTCCCCGGTGGCCTAGTGGGTAAAGCTCTTGCTTCACGCACGGAGGGGCCGGGTTCAATTCCCGGTGGGGCAGAAAAAATTCGAAGTGTTTCCTTACATACACATACACAGACACACATATATACAACAGGCCTAGTGTCTAATTGACATGTGCCTAGGACAAAATGGTAACTAACACAAGTATTTCTTCAGTCATAGAGTTGTCAGGAAGTGGAATATTTTGGGAAGCGATGAAGTGGAGGAAGGATCCAATCATAGTTTTAAGAATAGGTATGATAAAGCTAATGGTGCAGGGAGAGTGACCCAGTAGCTTCCAGTGAAGAGGCGAGGCCAGGAGCTATGAATCGACTCCTGGAATCACAACTAGGTGAGTACAACTAGGTAAATACACGCACACAGCCTAGTAACCGTTAGTAGCCTAAACAAACATGAACCACCTTCGCTCCCACACACACACACACACAGCTAGAAGGGAGAAGGAATGGGAGAGGAAGTTATTGGTGATCACCGAGGAGCTCAATGAAAGGGAAAAGGAATGGGAGAGGAAGCTATTGGTGATCAGCGAGGAAATGGAGAAGAGGATAGCTGAGGAGAGTAGAAAATGGGTAATGCAAGCCAAAAAAGCAGAAGCCAAGATCCAGACCCTAGAAGTGAAGCTGCAGGGACTGACACAGAATAGAGACAACAGTACCTGGCAGGAAACGACGCTTGGAGCTTGTGCACCAGGCACAGACAAAGGGAATGAGGAGAAAGGAGGAGAACTCGTGTATGCACAGGCACTGGCAGTCACACATGGGGCCCGAAGCAAGACGAGCAGGATAACAACACACGAGAGGGATATAGAAGAAACAGCCAGGGTCAAGAAGAGCACCACAGGAACAACGAATGGGAG
This sequence comes from Cherax destructor, assembly GCA_009830355.1. Classification (NCBI taxonomy): domain Eukaryota; kingdom Metazoa; phylum Arthropoda; class Malacostraca; order Decapoda; family Parastacidae; genus Cherax; species Cherax destructor. Next base: position 7,036 of record WNWK01034172.1, on the reverse strand, counting down.
CACAGAAACAACATATGAGAGGGTAGACAAAGCAGCAGACACGCTAAACACGGAGACCCCAACAACACACTGCAGCGGACAGGGACGTATGAGCAGACCGGACACACAAAGGAACACGGGGAATACATCCATGACAGCACCGAGAGAGGCTAATGCACCTTTGACAAGGCAATGGGAGACACAGTGGGAGGAGGAAAGGGAGAAGTCGATCTTTATCTATGGCCTGAAAGAAGTCGAAGGGGACACCCACGACAGAAGGAAACAGGAGGAGAAAGAAAAGATCGATGGTATGCTAGCAATAGGGGGAGACTCATCCCAAGTGACAAATTTTCGGAGAATCGGGTGGTACACAAAGGGAAGAAATCGACCCCTCAAGGTAATATTCAAGGCAGAATCAGCCCGCACCATGATCCTGCAAGAGAAAGCTCGGCTGAGGACGAACCAGGGGTACCGGAATGTATACCTGGATCGGGACAGAACGCAGGAAGAAAGGGAGGCCCGGAGGGAGAAGATAAGAAGGAGAAGAGAGGAGGGAGGGGAGACAGCGAGATACGGAGGACACCAAGACCAAGCAGGACAAACACACACACTGGAAGTACCCTCAGCGGGCCTCAAATCACAAACAACCCACGACAATCATACACTCTAGCACCACACCCACTTATCAGGCCCCCTGTCCCCACCCTAGCAAATGAAAACCCACCGTCACAGTTACCCCCACCCCCACCTCAAACTCCACCCCACCTGCCCATACCCCAACCACACAATCACCCCCACCCATGCTGCAACCCCCTGCTGGCACCCTGCCCACACCCCCAACCCACCAAGATCTCCCCAGGGCCACAGTATTGGAAACAAGGTTGAAGGTTTGGTACACAAACACGGATGGAATTACGAATAAGTATGAAGAGTGGAATGAAAGAATAGACGAGGCATCCCCAGACATCATAGCGGTCACAGAAACTAAACTAAATGAGACAGTAACAGATGCAATCTTCCCACAGGGATATCAGATCCTGAGGAAAGATAGGAGGAGCAGGGAGGGAGGAGGGGTCGCACTGCTTGTAAGGAACCGTTGGAAATTTGAGGAAATGGAAGGAATGGAGGTGTGTAGAGAAAGGGACTACATAGTAGGTACCATCCAGTCTGGGGAATACAAGATAATCATTGCAGTGATGTATAACCCACCACAGAACTGCAGGAGGCCAGGAGAAGAATACGATGAGAACAACAGAGCGATGGTGGACACCCTGGCGGAGGTGGCAAGAAAAGCACACATGAGCAGAGCGAAGCTACTGGTCATGGGGGATTTCAACCACAGGGAGATCGACTGGGAGAACCATGAACCACGTGGGGGTCCAGAAACTTGGAGAGCCAAGATGATGGACGTGGTACTGGAAAACCTGATGCACCAACATGTCAGGGACACGACCAGAGAGAGAGGAGAAGATGAACCAGCAAGACTGGACATTGTATTCACCCTGAACAGCTCAGATATTGAAGACATAACGCACGAGAGCCCCCTAGGAGCCAGTGACCATATGGTGCTTAGCTTTGAGTACATTGTAGAGCTACAGGTGGAGAGGGAAAACAGTACCGATAGAGACAAACCAGACTTTAAAAGAGGAAACTACACGGGCATGAGGATTTTCCTGCAGGACGTTCAGTGGGAAAGGGAAATGGAAGGACTGACAATAAATGAAATGATGGAATACGTAGGGGCAAAGTGCAAGGAGGCAGAGGAACGGTTTATACCCAGAGGCAAAGGATTAAATGGGAAGGCCAGAAAGAGCCCCTGGTTTACCCAAAGGTGCAGGGAGGCAAAGACTCAGAGTATCAGAGAATGGAAACGGTACAGAAGGCAAAGAACCCAAGTAAACAAAGAGATTAGTAGAAGAGCTAGAAACGAGTATGCACAAGTACGGAGGGAGGCCCAGAAACAGTACGAAAATGACATAGCATCGAAAGTTAAGTCCGACCCGAAACTGATGTACAGTCACATCAGAAGGAAGACAACAGTCAAGGACCAGGTGATAAGGCTGAGGAGAGAAGATGGGGAACTCACAAGTAATGATCAAGAGGTATGTGAGGAGCTCAACTTGAGGTTTAAGGAAGTATTCACAATGGAGGAAGGAAGGCAGCTGGGTAGACAGGACGTGGTTCGTCACCAACAAGGGATGTACCAAGTGCTAGAGGGCATACACACAACTGAGGAGGAAGTGAAGCAGTTACTCAGTGACCTCAATACCTCAAAGGCGATGGGTCCGGACAATATCTCCCCGTGGGTTCTTCGGGAAGGAGCTGAGGTACTGAGTGTGCCACTTACCATAATATTCAACACATCCCTTGAAACTGGGCAGCTACCTGAGGTATGGAAGAAGGCCAACGTAGTCCCCATTTTTAAAAAAGGAGACAGAAAAGAGGCACTACACTATAGACCGATGTCACTTACATGTATAGTGTGCAAAGTCCTGGAGAAAATCATCAGGAAAAGAATGGTGGAACACCTTGAGCTGAACAGGATAATAAACACCAGACAGCACGGATTCCGGGAAGGCAAATCCTGTGTAACAAACCTCCTAGAGTTCTATGATAAAGTAATAGAGGTAAGGCAGGAGAGAGAAGGGTGGGTTGATTGCATTTTCCTGGACTGCAGGAAGGCCTTCGACACAGTTCCTCACATGAGATTAGTAAAGAAGTTGGAAGAACAAGCAGGTATAACAGGAAGGGCACTGGAATGGATCAGGGGAAAACCTCAAAGGGAGGCAACAACGGGTCATGGTGCGTGGTGAGGTATCACAGTGGGCGCCTGTGACGAGCGGTGTACCGCAGGGGTCAGTCCTAGGACCAGTGTTATTCCTGGTATATGTAAATGACATGACGGACGGGATAGACTCAGAAGTGTCTCTATTCGCGGATGATGTGAAAATAATGAGGAAAATCACATCGGAAGAGGACCAGGCAGGGCTGCAAACAGACCTGGACAAGCTCGACATCTGGTCTAGCAATTGGCTTCTTGAGTTCAATCCCTCCAAATGCAAAGTCATGAGGATCGGAGAAGGGCAAAGAAGACCGCTGTCAGAGTACAAGCTAGGCGGACAAAGGCTACAAACCTCGGCAAAGGAGAAAGACCTTGGAGTGAGTATAACGCCAAGCACGTCTCCGGAGGCACACATCAACCAGATAACTGCGGCAGCATATGGGCGACTGGCAAACCTAAGATTAGCGTTCCGTTACCTTAACAAGGAATCGTTCAAGACACTGTATACCGTGTACGTCAGGCCCATACTAGAATATGCAGCACCAGTCTGGAACCCACACCTGGTCAAGCACGTAAAGAAACTAGAGAAAGTGCAAAGGTTTGCGACAAGGTTAGTTTCACAACTCAGGGGTCTGTCTTATGAAGAAAGATTGAGGGAAATAGGACTAACAACACTGGAGGAAAGAAGGGTCAGAGGAGACATGATAACGACATACAAAATACTGCGGGGAATTAACAAGGTAGATAGTGACAGGATGTTTCAGAGAGGGAACACAGAAACAAGGGGACACAACTGGAAGCTGAAGACTCAGATGAGTCAAAGGGATGTCAGGAAGCATTTCTTCAGCCACAGAGTAGTCAGGAAGTGAAATAGTCTAGAGAAAGATATAGTGGAGGCAGGAACCATACATAGTTTTAAGACAAGGTATGATAAAGCTCATGGAGCAGGGAGAGCAGAGACCCAGTAGCAGACAGCGAAGAGGCGGGGCCAGGAGCTGAGTCTCGACCCCTGCAACCACAATTAGGTGAGTACACACACAAACCCCTCATGTACACTAGAGGTGGACCCCATCCTACATATATATATATATATATATATATATATATATATATATATATATATATATATATATATATATATATATATAATAAGTCGTGCCGATTAGTAAACTTGCGATTTTGGCTTAAATAGCAACGCTCTTCTTCATATAAGACAAGCGAAAATTTGTGTATGCAATAATTTGCCAAATCATTCTGAACATAACGAAAAATATATTTCATTGGTTGTATTATAAATTAATGTAATATTAATTATAATTTTGATAAGTTAGAGTTTCAAAGTTTCTTTAGTACAAAATATATTATTGTTACATTGAAATAAGTGTTTAAAAATTATTCTTTACAAAATTGTATTTACATTAAATAATTTTAGAAAGGATTAATTTTAAATAGTTCTGCTAATTGACCATTTTACTAATGGCACCTTAATTTATATAATTACCAGTTTTACCTAATCAGATATATATATATATATAGACCATTACCTAATGACCATTAAAATTATTAAAATTTTATACGTTTAAAGAATATTTTATTTTTCATTTATAGTTAAGTAATAATTTATAATTTTTTGTACCAAGAGAAACTTTGAAAACCTACCTAACCTTATTACAACAAGCGCAATTTAATTTAGCCTAACCCAACTAAATATATTTTAGATACGTTAATATTAATTTAATAATAAACAAACAAAATGAAATATATTTTTTTCGTTATGTTCAGAATGATTTTGGCGAAATTATTGCATACACAAATTTTCACTTGTCTTATATGGCAATGTGAGCGTTGCTATTTAAGCCAAAATCGCAAGTTTTACCTAATCGGCACGACATATATATATATATATATATATGTCGTGCCGATTAGGTAAAACTGGTCAATTAGCAAGAACTCATCTAAAATTAAGTCCTTTCTAAAATTTTCTCTTATACGTTTAAAAATATATTTTTTTCATTTATGTTAATGTAAGAATTTATAATTTTGTACCAAGAGAAACTTTGAAAACCTACCTAACCTTATTACAACAAGCGCAATTTATTTTAGCCTAACCCAACTAAATATATTTTAGATACGTTAACATTAATTTAATAATAAACAAACACAATGAAATATATTTTTTTCGTTATGTTCAGAATGATTTTGGCGAAATTATTGCATACACAAATTTTCACTTGTCTTATATGGCAAGGTGAGCATTGCTATTTAAGCCAAAATCGCAAGTTTTACCTAATCGGCACGACATATATATATATATATATATATATATATATATATATATATATATATATATATATATATATATATATATATATATATAAATGTTCGTTTGTTCAAAATCTTAAATCTCCTAAAGTTCTTCACCGATGCTTTGAAATTTTGACACAACGTTGCATTAGAATACGCATGTTTTTATATACCTATATTATATAGATGTCACGCCTGTGACAGGTAAAAACATGGCGCACAAAAAATCGCTGGAGGCTCTTGATCGATCGACACCAGCGGACGAAATAAATGCTTGCCTGAAATACTCTACTTTGTGGCGACACGTAAAGACGTTAACATTAACTACAAATATGCGAGTCCAGCTGCACAACGATCGATCAGCTGAGATATTCTCACATCAAATGCTGGAAATTGTGAACGGAAAGGTGCAGGTTGATCTGACCTCAGGACGAACTTCATTGCCTCAACTTCTGCAATTTAGTGATGTTAAAAGATAAAATTTGTTGAAAAAGTATTTCCCAATATTCAAACCAATTATAAGAATCACGATTGGCTGAGTGAACGAACTATTCTTGCGGCCCAGAACAAAGTCATATACGAACTTAACAATATTATTCAGTGTAACATTCAAAGCGAGGCCGTCACATACAAGTCCGTCGACACTGTTGTGGAAGCAGATGAAGCGGTTAATTATCCAACAAAATTTTTGAATTCACTCGATCTGCCAGGGATGCCACCGCACGTACTGCAATTGAAAATCGGCGTGCCAATTATCGTGTTGCGAAATATCAACCAGCCGAAGATTTGCAATGGCACGCAGCTTGCAGTAAAAGAATTAATGAGCAACGTCGTAGAAGCAACAATCCTGACATGACCTTCCAAAGGTGAAGATGTCCTCATTCCTCGCATTCCTATGATTCCAACGGATATGCCATTTAAATTTAAGAGATTGCAATTCCCAATTTGATTAACCTTTACAATCACCATCAAGAAAGCTCAGGGCCAATCTTTAGAATTGTGCAGTTTACATCTAGACATGGATTGCTTCTCACATGGACAATTATATGTTGCGTGTTCTAGAGTCGGCAAACCAGACAATCTCTATATCTGCACAGACAATGGAACAACAATAAATATTGTATACCCACAAGCATTGTGAAATTAAAAATATTAGAAACATGTGCTTTCTCTTTTCTTTGTTTTCCATTTAACCAGACTGAGCCACAGCAACGCGTGGCTGGGTACAGCTAGTATATATATATATATATATATTATATATATATATATATATATATATATATATATATATATATATATATATATATATATATACACTTAAATACCCATGCACTCATACACACACGTCAGGCCCATACTAGAGTATGCAGCACCAGTCTGAAACCCATACCTGGTCAAGCACGTCAAGAAATTAGAGACAGTGCAAATGTTTGCGACAAGGTTAGTTCCACAACTCAGGGGTCTGTCCTATGAAGAAAGGTTGAGGGAAATAGGAATAACAACACTGGAGGATAGAAGGGATAGAGGAGACATGATAAGGACATACAAAACACTGCGGGGAATCGACAAGGTAGATAGTGACAGGATGTTCCAGAGAGGGAACACAGAAACAAGGGGGCACAACTGGAAGCTGAAGACTCAGATTAGTCAAAGGGATGTTAGGAAGCATTTATTCAGCCATAGAGTAGTCAGGAAGTGGAATAGTCTAGCGAACGATATAGTGGAGGCAGGAACCATACATAGTTTTAAGATAAGGTATGATAAAGCTCATGGAGCAGGGAGAGCAGAGACCCTGCAACAGCAATTTGGTGAGTACAATTAGGTGAGTACATACATCTGTATATATACACTCACAAACACACAGACACAGACACACACACACACTCACTATCTCGCACACACCCACTCTTACTTTCTCACTCTCCCACTCTCTCAATCTCACTCTCCCGCTCTCTCTCCTCATCCACATCC
>WNWK01034171.1:0-20613 GCA_009830355.1 Cherax destructor | reverse complement strand
CTCCTTTGGATGATACGTCACTCTTCTCTGGATGATACGTCACTCTCCTCTGGATGATGCATCACTCTCCTCTGGATGATACGTCACTCTCCTCAGGATGATACATCACTCTCCTCTGGATGATACATCACTCTCCTCAGGATGATACATCACTCTCCTCTGGATGATACGTCACTCTCCTCTGGATGATACGACACTCTCCTCTGGATGATACATCACTCTCCTCTGGATGATACATCACTCTCTTCTGGATGATACATCACTCACCTCTGAATGATACGTCACTCTCCTCAGGATGATACGTCACTCTCCTCTGGATGATACGTCACTCTCCTCTGGATGATACATCACTCACTTCTGGATGATACGACTAAAATGCCGAGGGCAAGTTGCTAGTAGCCCTTCTCCTGTAAATATTACTAAATGTAAAAGGAGAAACTTTCGTTTTTTCTTTTGGGCTACTCTGCTTCGGTGGGAAACGGCCGACGGATTGAAAGAAAGAAAGATGGCTGAAAAAGTCTTCTCACACAAATAAATAGTAGAAAATGCGACCAATCATTTAATAGCTCTGTGTGTAATCTTTCCAAAAAATCCAGTTGCTTATCTGTAAGATCGGTATGTTTTGAATGCAAATAAAGAGCAAGTTTGGAAGGTTTCATAACGTCATTTGATAGAATTTCGGAACACACAATGATCATTGCGATAGCTCACTGGTAGCGGATACAGTCAAATCAAGTTTTAAGAGGCACCATTTTTTCATTTTAATCTACCTTGTCCATAATTACTATCGCATTTGCTTTGTCTGTTTCGTAAGGTGAAGTCTAGGATCTTTCCTTAATTCATGGTATAACTTAACAAATCTTTGAGGACAATTGTGTTGTATAGGTCTGAGCTTTGCTCAGGTGAGGTGATGGTGGTGAGGCTGGGAGGGAAGTTCTTCTCTCCTGGCTGGACCAGGTTTCCAGGCTTCACCGTGGTGGTGAGGTTGCGAGGGAAGGTCTTCTCTCCTGGCTGGACTAGGTTTCCAGGCTTCACAATGGTGGTGAGGCTGGGAGGGAAGTTCTTCTCTCCTGGCTGGACCAGGTTTCCAGGCTTCACCGTGGTGGTGAGGCTGCGAGGGAAGGTCTTCTCTCCTGGCTGGACTAGGTTTCCAGGCTTCACCATGGTGGTGAGGCTGGGAGGGAAGTTCTTCTCTCCTGGCTGGACCAGGTTTCCAAGCTTCACCGTGGTGGTGAGGCTGCGAGAGAAGGTCTTCTCTCCTGGCTGGACTAAGTTTCCAGCCTTCACCATAGTGGTGAGGCTGGGAGGGAAGTTCTTCTCTCCTGGCTGGACCAGGTTTCCAGGCTTCACCATGGTGGTGAGGCTGGGAGGGAAGTTCTTCTCTCCTGGCTGGACCAGGTTTCCAGGCTTCACCGTGGTGGTGAGGCTGCGAGGGAAGGTCTTCTCTCCTGGCTGGACTAGGTTTCCAGGCTTCACCATGGTTGTGAGGCTGGGAGGGAAGTTCTTTTCTCCTGGATGGACCAGGTTTCCAGGCTTCACCGTGGTGGTGAGGCTGCGAGGGAAGGTCTTCTCTCCTGGCTGGACTAGGTTTCCAGGCTTCACCATGGTGGTGAGGCTGGGGGGAAGTTCTTCTCTCCTGGGTGGACTAGGTTTCCAGGCTTCACCATAGTGGTGAGGCTGGGAAGGAAGTTCTTCTCGCCTGGCTGGACCAGGTTTCCAGGCTTCACCGTGGTGGTGAGGCTGAGAGGGAAGTTCTTCTCTCCTGGCTGGACCAGGTTTCCAGGCTTCAAAGTGGTGGTGAGGCTGCGAGGGAAGTTCTTCTCTCCTGGCTGGAGCAGGTTTCCAAGCTTCACCGTGGTGGTGAGGTTGCGAGGGAAGGTCTTCTCTCCTGGCTGGACTAGGTTTCCAGGCTTCACAATGGTGGTGAGGCTGGGAGGGAAGTTCTTCTCTCCTGGCTGGACCAGGTTTCCAGGCTTCACCGTGGTGGTGAGGCTGCGAGGGAAGGTCTTCTCTCCTGGCTGGACTAGGTTTCCAGGCTTCACCATGGTGGTGAGGCTGGGAGGGAAGTTCTTCTCTCCTGGCTGGACCAGGTTTCAAAGCTTCACCGTGGTGGTGAGGCTGCGAGAGAAGGTCTTCTCTCCTGGCTGGACTAGGTTTCCAGCCTTCACCATGGTGGTGAGGCTGGGAGGGAAGTTCTTCTCTCCTGGCTAGACCAGGTTTCCAGGCTTCACCATGGTGGTGAGGCTGGGAGGGAAGTTCTTCTCTCCTGGCTGGACCAGGTTTCCAGGCTTCACCGTGGTGGTGAGGCTGCGAGGGAAGGTCTTCTCTCCTGGCTGGACTAGGTTTCCAGGCTTCACCATGGTGGTGAGGCTGGGAGGGAAGTTCTTCTCTCCTGGATGGACCAGGTTTCCAGGCTTCACCATGGTGGTGAGGCTGCGAGGGAAGGTCTTCTCTCCTGGCTGGACTAGGTTTCCAGGCTTCACCATGGTGGTGAGGCTGGGGGGAAGTTCTTCTCTCCTGGGTGGACTAGGTTTCCAGGCTTCACCGTGGTGGTGAGGCTGGGAGGGAAGTTCTTCTCCCCTAATAGATGTTTTAGCCTCCTGTTAATCCATTTTGGATCGTTATTATTTGACCTAAATTCTCTCTGGGGAATAAATATACTCTGTGCACGTTGCGCCAAGCTCTTCAGTGATCTCCAGATTATTTACAAGGGTTTCTTTATTTGACAAGACTAGGTCGAGCAAATTATTACCTCTGGTAGGCTCCGTCACACACTGCTTCAGAAAACAGTCCTGAACTACTTCCATAAAGTCACTGGACTCCAGATTACCGGTCAAAGAAGTCCAGTCAATTTGACTAAAGTTAAAATCCCCTACTATCACTACCTTATTGTGTCTAGAAGCCCTAACAATTTCGTCCCAAAGAAGTCTCCCTCTATCGTGATCCAAGCCTGGAGGTCGGTATATTACACCTACAATCAGTTTTTCTTGACCTTCTAGAAACTCTACCCAAACAGATTCTGTTAATGATCCATCAATTTTTATGCCTGTTTTTATGCAGCAACTCCACCCCCCTTTCCCATTATATCTATCCACATGGAACAACTTAAACCCCTGAATATGACACTCAGCAATCATATCCCGACTCTTTATATTATACCATGTTTCAGTTATTGCAATGACATCAAAGTTCCCAGCACATGCTACCAAACGTAATTTGTTAATTTTATTTCTGGCGCTTCGACAGTTAGTGTAAAATACGAAAAATAAACACATAAGCAGTATAATGTGATCCTTTATTGACAACGTTTCGCCCACGCAGTGGGCTTTATCGAGTCACAGACAGATCTACCTGGAAAATGAGCAACATGGAGATATATATAGGGTACAGTCAGGTGGAGAATGTGGTCAGGTGGAGAAAGCTGCATGTGAGTCTTAAAGTAGTGTGATAGTTAAAAACATAGTGTGACTTAAAGGACCTGCAGTGTACCATTCTTGAGTTCTAGGTGGGATAGCGTTGAAGAAGTTTCTTGGCAATAGGTTCAGCTATGTTGTAGAAGCCGTTGTTCTGGTTGAAGTTGTTGGATATACAGATGAGTGATGATTCTAGGATTCTTCGGTATTGCGTGTTGTCTTCTCTGGCGATGAGTCTTGCGTTTCTGTAGTTGATTAAATTTTAGGTTGTGTAAATTTCGGTGTTGAACACAGGCATTTCTTGAGTCGTCAGATCTGCCTGCGTATTGGTGTTCTGAAATGCGTGTTTGTAGGTCTCTGGATGTTTCTGCAACATATAATTTGCTGCAGCCATTACAAGGGATTGTGTATACCCCTGCCGTGGATTGAAGCTTTTTCCTGTCTGTTACTGGTAATGTCCTTAATGGTGGTGGATGTGGAGGTGGATACTCGGAATGAGGTCTTAGAAAAAATGTTGGAAACTTGTTTGGAAATGGAGTTGGTGGGAAGGACTATGTATCTCTTCTCAGCAGTGTCTTCTCTGGGTGTGTTGAAGATGTTTAATGCCCACCAACTCCATTTCCAAACAAGTTTCCAACATTTTCTAAGACCTCATTCCGAGTATCCACTCCACATCCCCCCATTAAGGACATTACCAGTAACGACAGGAAAAGCTTCAATCCGGAGGTATCCAATCCTTGTATGGCTGCAGCAAATTATACGTTGGCGGAAACATCCAGAGACCTACAAACACGCATTTCAGAACACCAGTCGCAGGCGATCTGACGACTCAAAAATGCCTGTGTTCAACACCGAATTTACAAACCATTTATCAACTACAGAAACGCAAGACTCATCGCAGAGAAGACAACACGCATCCGAAGAACCCTAGAATCTCACTCATCTGTATATCCAACAACTTCAACCAGAACAACGGCTTCTACAACATAGCTGAACCTATTGCCAAGAAACTTCCAATATCCCACCTAGAACTCAAGAATGGTACACTGCAGGTCCTTTAAGTCACACTATGTTTTTAACTATCACACTACTTTTAAGACTCACATGCAGCTTTCTCCACCTGACCCAGCATTCTCCACCTGACTGTACCTATATATATCTCCATGTTGCTCATTTTCCAGGTAGATCTGTCTGTGACTTGATAAAGCTCACTGCGTGGGCGAAACGTGTCATAAAGGATCACATTATACTGCTTATGTGTTTATTTTTCCATTGTGTCGGTATTTTATACCATTTATTTCCACAGTGTAAAATACATTGAGATGTATCTTCTTGTGAACCTTTTTCATATTCAGCTTTTGTTTTACACAATTTCTGTTACTATTATTACCCTGTGTTACTCGATTACTGTTATTGTTAAGATTTATGATGTCAAAGCCTGAATCAATATTTTGACCCTCATTATTCACCATTCCTAAACCCATACCTCTAACTAATCCTAGTTTAAAGCCCTAACAACATCCTCAACTGAGCTAGAGAGAAATTCTACACATGCCCTGGATAAGTGAACCCCATCCCTGGCATACATGTCATTTCGGCCATAGAAGTGGTCCCAGTTCTCAATGAATGGGACTGCATTATCCTTAGTGTTTGTCCAGCCAGCAATTTATAGAAATAAATGGTATAAAAATACCGACACAATGGAAAAATAAACACATAAGCAGTATAATGTGATCCTTTATTGACAACGTTTCGCCCACGCAGTGGGCTTTATCGAGTCACAGACAGATTTATACCAATCGCTCTGGACAGCCCCCCCTTCTTCATAATTATGTCTATTGCTGTCCTGTACCTTCTAACTAAATCTTCACTTCTACGCTTGCCTACATCATTGCCTCCAGCACTGAGACAGATAATAGGATTGATCCCATTACCGTTCATGATGTTGTCAAGCCGGCTAACAATATCCTCCATCCCTATCCATATACCTATCCATATACCTAACCTGGCTATCCCCAACAACAACAATAGAATTTTCAGAGGGGTGTAAAAAACTGATTTTAGGCGTGATTTACCGTCCTCCAAACTTAGATAGGGAACAAGGGAGACTACTTTGGGAGGAAATTGCTAAGGCCACAAGGCATGTACATCCTGAAGTCTACTCAACAGTCTTTTATCTACCAATACATAGTCCAACAAACTACTGTCATTACGCCCTACATCATATCTTGTATACTTATTTATCCTCTTTTTCTTAAAATATGTATTACCTATAACTAAACCCCTTTCTATACAAAGTTCAATCAAAGGGCTCCCATTATTATTTACACCTGGCACCCCAAACTTACCTACTACACCCTCTCTGCATGTTTCTCCCACTTTAGCATATAAGTCAATAAGGTTAACATCTCTTTTTATGCACCTATAAATTACTCTTTTCTCCCCTAATAGATGTTTTAGCCTCCTGTTAATCCATTTGGGATCGTTATTATTTGACCTAAATTCTCTCTGGGGAATAAATATACTCTGTGCACGTTGTACATTATTAAGAAAAAATCGAGATTAGACAGGTGTTCTCTAAGTCGAATATAGTCGGCAGAACGAAAATCAGGAACTTTTACCGTATTATCCCTATTCTCGTACTCCCAGGTAATATGAAAAGTAATGGATTTGTGATCACTTGCGCCAAGCTCTTCAGTGATCTCCAGATTATTTACAAGAGTTTCTTTATTTGACAAGACTAGGTCGAGCAAATTATTACCTCTGGTAGGCTCTGTCACACACTGCTTCAGAAAACAGTCTTGAACTACTTCCATAAAGTCACTGGACTCCAGATTACCTGTCAAAGAAGTCCAGTCAATTTGACCAAAGTTAAAATCCCCTACTATTACTACGTTATTGTGTCTAGAAGCCCTAACAATTTCATCCCAAAGAAGTCTCCCTCTATTGTGATCCAAGCCTGGAGGTCGGTATATTACACCTACAATCAGTTTTTCTTGACCTTCTAGAAACTCTACCCAAACAGATTCTGTTAATGATCCATCTATTTTTATGCCTGTTTTTATGCAGCAATTAATATTTTCTCGTACATATAATGCAACTTCACCCCCTTTCCCATTATATCTATCTACATGGAACAACTTAAACCCCTGAATATGACACTCAGCAATCATATCCCGACTCTATATATTATACCATGTTTCAGTTATTGCAATGACATCAAAGTTCCCAGCACATGCTACCAAACGTAATTCGTTAATTTTATTTCTGGCGCTTCGACAGTTTGTGTAAAATACATTGAGATGTATCTTCTTGTGAACCTTTTTCATATTCAGCTTTTGTTTTACACAATTTCTGTTACTATTATTACCCTGTGTTACTCGATTACTGTTATTGTTAAGATTTATGATGTCAAAGCCTGAATCAATATTTTGACCCTCATTATTCACCATTCCTAAACCCATACCTCTAACTAATCCTAGTTTAAAGCCCTAACAACATCCTCAACTGAGCTAGAGAGAAATTCTACACATGCCCTGGATAAGTGAACCCCATCCCTGGCATACATGTCATTTCGGCCATAGAAGTGGTCCCAGTTCTCAATGAATGGGACTGCATTATCCTTAGTGTTTGTCCAGCCAGCAATTTATAGAAATAAATGGTATAAAATACCGACACAATGGAAAAATAAACACATAAGCAGTATAATGTGATCCTTTATTGACAACGTTTCGCCCACGCAGTGGGCTTTATCGAGTCACAGACAGATTTATACCAATCGCTCTGGACAGCCCCCCCTTCTTCATAATTATGTCTATTGCTGTCCTGTACCTTCTAACTAAATCTTCACTTCTACGCTTGCCTACATCATTGCCTCCAGCACTGAGACAGATAATAGGATTGATCCCATTACCGTTCATGATGTTGTCAAGCCGGCTAACAATATCCTCCATCCCTATCCATATACCTATCCATATACCTAACCTGGCTATCCCCAACAACAACAATAGAATTTTCAGAGGGGTGTAAAAAACTGATTTTAGGCGTGATTTACCGTCCTCCAAACTTAGATAGGGAACAAGGGAGACTACTTTGGGAGGAAATTGCTAAGGCCACAAGGCACGATAACGTAATAATTCTAGGGGACTTTAACTTTAGTCAGATTGATTGGAATTTCTTGACAGGGAATTTAGAATCTAACGACTTTTTAGAAGTAGTTCAGGATTGCTTTTTGAAGCAGTTTGTAACAGAACCTACAAGGGGAAAAAACCTACTTGACTTGGTTCTGGCAAGCAAGGAAACCCTTGTTAATAATTTAGAAATTACAGAGGAACTCGGCTCAAGCGACCACAAGTCAATTACCTTTAGCATTGAACATAAGAACATAAGAAAGGAGGAACACTGCAGCAGGCCCGTTGGCCCATACTAGGCAGGTCCTTCACAATCCGTCCCACTAACAGAATATTTGCTCAACCCAATTTTCAATGCTACCCAAGAAATAAGCTTTGACAATTCTACCCACTCATGCGCGAGTCCCACTCAAATCCAACCCCTCTCACTCATGAATTTATCCAACCTAAATTTGAAACTACTCAAGGTCCTAGCTTCAATAACCCTACTAGGCAGACTGTTCCACTCATCAACTACCCTATTTCCAAACCAATACTTTCCTATATCCTTTTTAAATCTAAACTTATCTAACTTGAATCCATTATTGCGGGTTCTCTCTTGGAGAGATATCCTCAAGACCTTATTTATATCCCCTTTGTTTATACCCATTTTCCACTTGTATACCTCGATCATGTCTCCCCTCATTCTACGTCTTACAAGTGAATGTAATTTTAGGGTCTTCAATCTTTCTTCGTAAGGAAGATTTCTAATGCTATGTATTAATTTAGTCATTCTACGCTGAATGTTTTCTAACGAATTTATGTCCATTCTGTAATATGGAGACCAGAACTGAGCTGCGTAATCTAGGTGAGGCCTTACTAATGATGTATAAAGCTGTAATATAACCTCTTGACTTCTGTTGCTAACACTTCTTGATATAAATCCCAGTAATCTATTTGCCTTGTGTTTATTTTGCCTTATGTGTTTATTTTTCCATTGTGTCGGTATTTTATATCATTTATTTCCAATACTAAACCTGTTTCCTCGGTTCAGAGAACCAACAAGTTGATAAATTAGACACATGTGCAACATAAGAACATGAGAATGGAGGAACACTGCAGAAGGCCTACTGGCCCATACAATGCAGGTCCTTATCAAAACCTCCACTACCCAAGAATTTACTCTCGTACCCACGACACCAATCAAACCCAACCCCTCTCACTCATATATTTGTCCAATACTTAACTGTTGCACATGTGTCCTAATCTTAAAATGTCGGTAATCTATACCATTTTCAACAGTACCTGAGGTATCGAAGGTAATTCTTGGGAAGCTTTAGGAAAATGTTGGACAAATGGTTGATTTAGAAAAGGACCTGCCTAATTTGCGCCAGTAGGCCTGCCGCAGTGTTTTCTTTCAGAAGGTGATTTCATCTCACTTCTTAGGACAGAAAGTAATTTCAACGCACCTCGTCTAGCTTCACCTGACGCTGACTACTATAAAGACTCCAGGAGGACACTGGTTTCTCACACATTGTTGTTTCATCGGAACCTCCACTTGACTCCTTTGAAATGGAAGCTAATCAAATCAATACAGAAATGTATCCATTTCTTAGAGCTGTTTCAAATATAGATCCTAATAAAATCTCTGTTCATGTTTTCTTAGAGATTATGAAAAGAGTTGAGAACGAGCTACATACTAATCTCCGTACTAAAGAACCAGCCGTGGTAGCCATCCATTATGCGAATCTTGGGGTGTTTTTAGCAGTGACTCTGTCTTCGTGTATAGGAGCGAAGGCAGTCCCGATAACGGGTCACTGGGAGAGTGTCCTATGGATTGTAGTGGAGTTAGTAAGCTACTGGCAACCAGAGGACTTTGTAGACATTCACTTGTTGATGGCTGGCAACTTGAAGCCCTGGATACTCAAGATGTACACTGATGCTGAATTGTGCCCCAACGTAAACCTGCGTGCGCAGATGATTCGCTTCATTGCCATGTGGCCAGATGCGGACTTCCAGAATGCCACCCTTGGCCGACTAGTTGCTACAGGGCTAGTACATACCAGTGCATACATAGAGTTGGACCATATCATGTCTTCTGGCTTAAAAGAAAGCCTGTTCAACTCCCTCGTCCATGTGCTGTACAAATTGCGCAAGTACCTTTACCTGGATGCCGTCTCTGCTGCCGCTGTGCTCCAAGTCACTAACCTGACGATTGGTCCAGAAGCAGCATTCTTCAGCCATCTGGTGCAACTCTTGAGCCAGAAAGCAGAAAAGACAGATAATCTTCTTCGGGCAGGTTTAATCAATGCACCGCTCGCGATATGGGATTTCTTTGATATCATTTACCAATTCACGATGATGCTCACGAAACTACCCACGAAGAAGGCTTACGGGAGACCTGGCCTGGCACAGGTCGCCGCAGCTTCCCTGGTCACCACGATGAATTCCTTCGTTAACGTGGGCCCCATTTTGCAAAACAAGCATCCTAGCAGCTGCTTTTGGGTTGTTTCTAAGTTAGATGCTATTTTCCAGGTGCTATCCGTTCAGTACAAATACAATTATCTTTCGAAAGTACTGCAGAATGATCATGCACAAGTATTGACTTCCCTCGGTCAACAGGCAGCAAAGTCAGGGTTATTATACCATCACCTTCCAGTGCCTCGTAAGTCGCTGCTGTCGAACTGCCCGGAGAACTTCGTGGACAGTGTGACGCAGACGGTGATGAAGACGCCAATGTTGCTTCGTTCTTCCAACATGATGGTGGACAAGTCGACACTGATCTACCTGCTGCTGGTGTCACCCACAGACCCCTTCACCAGGGCCCCCCTGGACTATGGCTCTTACAGACGTCTGCCACATCTCAGACGCGACATTATTGCTTGGAAGAAAGCAGCGAGAGCCTTGCAAGATGATGAAACAGAAGATAGTGACAGTGACGCCAGTGAGAGTTACTACCTGGGAAATATTCACAACAGCAGAAATGATCTCGACACCACGAGGGACAACGATGATGACTTTTCGACCGACAGTAACGCCACGAGGGACAATGATAATGACGTCGCGAGCGGCAGCAACGCCACTAGGGACAATGATAATGACGTCGCGAGCGGCAGTAACATCACCAGGGACGGCAATAATGATGTGAGCGACAGCGCTATCGCCATCATAAACAATGATAGCAGCGTCAGAAATATGGAGATAGCGCCAGGTGTTGCGGGAGAGGAGTGTGAACTCTGCAGCTTACTTAAAAAAATCGGCTTTATCCATTAATCATGTGTATATTTGTTATTGTGTAACATTTGTTAATAAATATCTACAAACGAAAAACGACTTTTACTTAATGCAGTGAGGGATAATGAGGTGAGCCCATGGCTAGCCCATCTAAAACAGTTATATCAATGTAGATAAATGCAAGGTTCTGAAGCTCGGGAGTGTCCATAACCCAAGCACTTGTCAGTTAAATAACGTAGGACTTAGCCATACAGATTGCGAGAAGGACTTGGAGGTGATGGTAAGCAGCAACCTTAAACTAAGACAGCAATGCCTAAGCGTACGTAATAAGGCAAATAGATTACGGGGATTCATGTGAAGAAGTGTAAGCAACAGAAGTCCAGAGGTTATATTACAGCTTTATACATTGTTAGTAAGGCCTCACCTAGATTACGCAGCTGAGTTCTGGTCTCCTTATTACAGAATGGACATAAATTCGTTAGAAAACATTCAGCGTAGAATGACTAAATTAATACATAGCATTAGAAATCTTCCTTACGAAGAAAGATTGAAGACCCTTAAATTACATTCACTTAAGAACATAAGAAAGGAGGAACACTGCAGCAGACCTGTTGGCCCATTCTAGGCAGGTCCTTCACAATCCGTCCCACTAACAGAATATTTGTTCAACCCAATTTTCAATGCTACCCAAGAAATAAGCTTTGATAATTCTATTTATTCATAAGAACATAAGAAAGGAGGAACACTGCAGCAGGCCTGTTGGCCCATACTAGGCAAGTCCTTCACAATCCGTCCCACTAACAGAATATTTGCTCAACCCAATTTTCAATGCTACCCAAGAAATAAGCTTTGACAATTCTACCCACTCATGCGCGAGTCCCACTCAAATCCAACCCCTCTCACTCATGAATTTATCCAACCTAAATTTGAAACTACCCAAGGTCCTAGCTTCAATAACCCTACTAGGCAGACTGTTCCACTCATCAACTACCCTATTTCCAAACCAATACTTTCCTATATCCTTTCTAAATCTAAACTTATCTAACTTGAATCCATTATTGCGGGTTCTCTCTTGGAGAGATATTCTCAAGACCTTATTTATATCCCCTTTGTTAATACCCATTTTCCACTTGTATACCTCGATCATGTCTCCCCTCATTCTACGTCTTACAAGTGAATGTAATTTTAGGGTCTTCAATCTTTCTTCGTAAGGAAGATTTCTAATGCTATGTATTAATTTAGTCATTCTACGCTGAATGTTTTCTAACGAATTTATGTCCATTCTGTAATATGGAGACCAGAACTGAGCTGCGTAATCTAGGTGAGGCCTTACTAATGATGTATAAAGCTGTAATATAACCTCTGGACTTCTGTTGCTAACACTTCTTGATATAAATCCCAGTAATCTATTTGCCTTATTACGTACGCTTAAGCATTGCTGTCTTGGTTTAAGGTTGCTGCTTACCATCACCCCCAAGTCCTCGCAATCTGTATGGCTAAGTTCTACGTTATTTATCTTATAAGTGCTTGGGTTATGGACACTACCGAGCTTCAGAACCTTGCATTTATCTACATTGAACTGCATCTGCCACTTTTCTGACCACGAATTAAGTTTGTCTAAATCTTCCTGAAGTTCTATGACATCTATGTTTGAATCAATTATCCTACCTATCTTCGTGTCGTCGGCGAATTTGCTCATATCACTAGTAATTCCCTCATCAAGGTCATTGATATATATTATAAATAACAATGGGCCTAAGACTGATTGATCCCTGTGGATCAAATCCAACTCCTCTCACTCATGAATTTATCCAATCTAAATTTGAAACTACCCAAGGTCCTAGCTTCAATAACCCTACTATGCAGACTGTTCCACTCATTAACTACCCTATTTCCAAACCAATACTTTCCTATATCCTTTCTAAATCTAAACTTATCTAACTTGAATCCATTATTGCGGGTTCTCTCTTGGACCTTATTTATATCCCCCTTATTAATACCCATCTTCCACTTATATACCTCGATCATGTCTCCCCTCATTCTTCGTCTTACAAGTGAATGTAATTTAAGGGTCTTCAATCTTTCTTCATATGGAAGATTTCTAATGCTATGAATTTACTTTGTCATTCATCGCTGAATGTTTTCTAACAAATTTATATCTATTCTGTAAAATGGAGACCAGAACTGAGCTGCATAATCTAGGTGAGGCCTTACTAATGATGTATAAAGCTGTAATATAAGAGCTGGACTTCTGTTGCTTACACTTCTTGATATAAATCCCAGTAATCTATTTGCTTTATTTCTTAAACTTAGGCAATCAAATGCCTCGACCAGAGTTCCCGTGCACCTGACGCTCAACCAGCATCTACATGATCCAGCCACATGACAACAAACCATCGAGCACTGCAAACACCCTGCTCCCAGAACTCTGCCCGACCTGAGCCTCGCCCACCTGACGCCCAGCAAGTCACGATCCAGTCACATGTTAACGAGCCAGCGAGCACTGCACACACCATGTCTTCGACTCTGCTATCATTCATCACCTCATAACGCCACGCAGCTGGGTTTAGCCCTGGCTCTATATCTCCGACTCAAGATAATCTTCTCATCATCTATTCTTCGTCTGTCCACCCTTCACACTCGCCCTCTTGAGGGCTCTTACCTGAGAGTATTCAGTTCCAGGCATTGCTGACTTTGTTTGAGGTTGCTGCTTACCATAACCCCCAAATCCTTCTCTACGGCTGAGTTCAACATCATTAAGCTGGTAGGTGGTATGGTTATGAACATTCCCAAGCTTTAGAACTTTGCATTTATCTACATTGAACTGCATCTGCCATTTTTCTGACCAGGAATTGAGTTTGTCTAAATCCTCCTGAAGTTCCGTGGCATCTACGTCTGAATCGATTATCCTACCTATTTTCGTATCATCAGCGAATTTGCTCATGAACAATCAACTTGCACAGGAGTAAAAAGTGATAAAAGCAATTACTTGTGTAGTATAAAAATAGGTTAGGTAGTATAAAAATAGGTTAGGATAATGCAGTACCATTCATTTGCAACTGGGACCACTTCTATATCCGAAATGACATGTATGCCAGGGATGGGGTTCACTTATCAACTCATCAACTACCCTATTTCCAAACCAATACTTTCCTATATCCTTTCTAAATCTAAACTTATCTAACTTGAATCCTTTATTGCGGGCTCTCTCTTGGAGAGATATCCTCAAGACCTTATTTATATCCCCTTTGTTAATACACATTTTCCACTTGTATACCTCGATCATGTCTCCCCTCATTCTACGTCTTACAAGTGAATGTAATTTAAGGGCCTTCAATCTTTCTTCGTAAGGAAGATTTCTAATGCTATGTATTAATTTAGTCATTCTACACTGAATGTTTTCTAACAAATTTACGTCCTTTCTGTAATATGGAGACCAAAACTGAGCTGCGTAATCTAGGTGAGGCCTTACTAATGATGTATAAAGCTGTAATATAACCTCTTGACTTCTGTTGCTAACACTTCTTGATATATATCCCAGTAATCTATTTGCCTTATTACGTACGCTTAGGCATTGCTGTCTTGGTTTAAGGTTGCTGCTTACCATCACCCCCAAGTCCTTCTCGCAATCTGTATAGCTAAGTTCTACGTTATTTAACTTATAAGTGCTTGTGTTATGGACACTCTAGAGCTTGAGAACCTTGCATTTATCTACATTGAACTGCATCTGCCACTTTTCTGACCAAGAATTAAGTTTGTCTAAATCTTCCTCAAGTTCTATGACATCTATGTTTTAATCAATTATCCTACCTATTTTCGTGTAGTCGGCGAATTTGCTCATATCACTAGTAATTCCCACTTGTTACAAGTCCCCATTCGGATTTAACCCCATTTATGCACACTGCTTCCTATTGGTGAGCCATGACTCGATCCATGACAGCACTTTTCCCCCAATGCCATGAGCTGCCACTTTCTTTAACAGTCTCTGGTGCGGTACTCTATCAAAAGCCTTAATAAAGTCTAAATAAACAATATCGAATTCTTTATCGTGATCAACAGCCTCAAAAGCTTTAGTGAAGAAGGTTAATAAATTAGATAGGCCGGAACGGCCCCTCATGAATCCATGCTGAGTATCATTAATCAGATTATGGTTATCTAGATGGCTTCTAATAATATCAGCTATAATTGACTCTAGTAATTTGCCCACAATTGAGGTCAGGCTTATTGGGCGGTAATTTGACGGTAGTGACTTGTCCCCTGCTTTAAAAATAGGAATTACATTAGCCATCTTCCACATATCAGACACTACACCTGTTTGAAGAGATAAATTAAAAATGTTAGATATTGGTTCACAGAGTTCCATTTTGCATTCCTTTAGAACCCTTGCAAAAAGCTCATCTGGACCCGGCGATTTATTTTAAAGACCCTCCTGTACTTAGCTCAGAGAGGACGTGTCTAGGGTTCTCTGTGGACTGAACCACTTTTGCTCTGTGAAGTGAACCAAGATGCCGTCCATTGAGCAACTTTACCAGCAGCTTAAGGAGGAATTGAGGGTAGCGAAGCTTGAGATTCGGCGATTGACGGAGGAAAACAAGAGGATTCGTAGTAGTCCTCCTGTTGTGAGTCCTCAGGTCAAGAAGGGAACCTGGGCAGTGGCCAGACTTCATGGAACGAAGTTGAAGATCAAGAAAACAAATGGAGAGTTAGAAACGATGAAGAAGAAAGAGACTGCTGTGGAAACATCGAACGCCTTCTCCGTGCTACCCGATGAATGTGAGTCGACTACTGGTAACGTCACGATGAACGACACAAAGGAAGGTAAAAACATTGGTATTGTTGGGGATAGCCAGGTTAGGTATATGGATAGGGCATTCTGCTTGAAGGATAGGAGTAGGAGACAGAGGGTTTGCTTTCCTGGGGCTGGGATGAAGGATATTGTTATCCGGCTTGACAACATCATGAATGGTAATGGGATCAATCTTATTATCTGCCTCAGTGCTGGAGGCAATGATGTAGGCAAGCATAGAAGTGAGGATTTAGTTAGAAGGTACAAGACAGCAATAGACATAATTAGGAAGAAGGGGGGGCGCCCTGTTATATGTGACATTTTGCCAAGAAGGAGTGTTGGAAATGAATGGCTGTCCAGAGCGATTGGTATAAATTGCTGGCTGGACAAACACTGTAAGGATAATGTAGTCCCATTCATTGAGAACTGGGACCACTTCTATGGCCGACATGACATGTATGCCAGGGATGGGGTTCACGTATCCAGATCATGTGTAGAATTTCTCTCTAGCTCAGTTGAGGATGTTGTTAGGGCTTTAAACTAGGATTAGTCAGAGGTATGGGTTTAGGAATGGTGATTAATGAGGGTCAAAATATTGATTCAGGCTTTGACATCATAAATCTTAACAATAACAGTAATCGAGTAACACAGGGTAATAATAGTAACAGAAATTGTGTAAAACAAAAGCTGAATATGAAAAAGGTTCACAAGAAGATACATCTCAATGTATTTTACACTAACTGTCGAAGCGCCAGAAATAAAATTAACAAATTACGTTTGGTAGCATGTGCTGGGAACTTTGATGTCATTGCAATAACTGAACATGGTATAATATACAGAGTCGGGATATGATTGCTGAGTGTCATATTCAGGGGTTTAAGTTGTTCCATGTAGATAGATATAATGGGAAAGGGGGTGGAGTTGCATTTTATGTACGAGAAAATATAAATTGCTGCATAAAAACAGGCATAAAAATAGATGGATCATTAACAGAATCTGTTTGGGTAGAGTTTCTAGAAGGTCAAGAAAAACTGATTGTAGGTGTAATATACCGACCTCCAGGCTTGGATCACGATAGAGGGAGACTTCTTTGGGACGAAATTGTTAGGGCTTCTAGACACAATAACGTAATGATAGTAGGGGATTTTAACTTTAGTCAAATTGACTGGACTTCTTTGACCGGTAATCTGGAGTCCAGTGACTTTATGGAAGTAGTTCAGGACTGTTTTCTGAAGCAGTGTGTGACGGAGCCTACCAGAGGTAATAATTTGCTCGACCTAGTCTTGTCAAATAAAGAAACCCTTGTAAATAATCTGGAGATCACTGAAGAGCTTGGCACAAGTGATCACAAATCCATTACTTTTAATATTTCCTGGGAGTACGAGAATAGGGATAATACGGTAAAAGTTCTTGATTTTCGTTCTGCCGACTATATTGGACTTAGAGAACACCTGTCTAATCTCGACTGGGGTAATCTAGCTAACGATTACGATGGGATCTGCGTTTATGATTTTTTTCTTAATAATGTACAACGTGCACAGAGTATATTTATTCCCCAGAGAGAATTTAGGTCAAATAATAACGATCCCAAATGGATTAACAGGAGGCTAAAACATCTATTAGGGAGAAAAGAGGAATTTATAGGCGCATCAAAAGAGAAGATGTTAACCTTATTGACCAATATGTTCAGTTGAAAAGAGAAGTAAAAAGGGGATTAGAAAGGCTAAACGTGACTATGAGATTAAGGTTGCTAATGAATCAAAGACTAATCCAAAAGGGTTCTTTCAAGTGTATAGGACGAAGGTGAGGAAAAGGTAGGACCTCTGAAAATTGGGAATGGACAGCTGACGGATAACGAACTGGAAATGTGTTCTCTATTTAATGACTATTTTTTGTCAGTCTTTACACAAGAAGACGTAAATGAGATTCCAGAAATTAACAAATATTCAGTTCCTGAAGATTTCAAGTTAACTAATATTACTGTCACCAGGGACATGGTTATCAAACAGATAGATAAACTGAAGCAAAATAAGTCCCCGGGACCCGACGAGTTGTTTTCCAGGGTACTTAAAGAATGCAAGATGGAACTTAGTCAGCCATTAACGAATGTGTTTAATACGTCCATCCTAACTGGTATTGTGCCAGAGATGTGGAAGATAGCTAATGTAGTTGCTATATTCAAATCAGGGGATAAGTCAATTCCATCAAATTACCGTCCAATAAGCCTCACATCTATAGTAGGCAAATTATTAGAATCAATTATAGCTGATATTATTAGAAGTCACCTTGAAGAACATAATTTGATTAATGAATCTCAGCATGGGTTCACGAGAGGTCGTTCCTGCCTAACAAATTTACTGGCGTTTTTCAATAAAACATTTGAGGCAGTAGACAGTGATAAAGAATATGATATAGTTTACTTGGATTTCAGTAAGGCCTGGAACTTGAACTGGATTTGACCTGAGCGTCGGTAAGGTGGGGGAGGAAGAAGGATGGGTAAGGATGGAAATTGGGAAATAGGTGGGATGAGGGGGAGAGGTTAGGGTTGTATAGGTAAGTGGCCTATCCACTTTGGTGCAACATAATATGTGTGTGTGTATGTAGAGTAATACATAAGTAAATTTTAAGAGGAGGATATGCCTTTATCCCATCAGTCGCACACAGGTACACTGTTGTCTCATAGCATGTGACTGAGTTGGAAGAAAGCATATTATTTGAAGTACACTTTTTTTTTTTTTTTTTTTTTTATTATTATTTATTTCTTCAGGCAAGGCTGCTGCAACAGGTGGTATTTGCTGGGCTATTCGGTGTTGCTGGATGGTAGCCCGGAGCTGGTCAAGCAGTTTCTGCTGCAACAGGTGGTAGTTGCTGGGCTCATGATGTTATTGGTGGTTAGCCCGGTGCTGACAAGCTGTTTCTGAGGTGGTGTCCTAGTATAGGAAGTTCGTAGGTGTTACAATGCTGGTTGTAAGATGTAATTTGGATATGGTAGGTCACCCATAAATGGGGAGTATTTATCTATGCTGTTGAACATAGACTGGATCTGGAGGTATCCACCCTTCTGGTTCGATGGGGAGATCACTCAGAATTCTTGGTCGTGGGTAGTTATCATTGTGAATGTAGCGCTTAACTCTTTGTTGCAGAGTCATTCTTTGGGTTCGGTGGGGGGGTGTGGTGATGACGTAATCGGATGTGTTTACAGGTTGGGGGGGGTTTTCTCTGTCAGGTACATATAGTTCTTGCATGTCATAAAGCTGTTTTTTCGCTAGTTTATCTATCCTTACATTAATTGCAGTGATTTATTGTTGTACATGTAGGTCTTCACTTCTGATTCTGTCTCTTAACCTGGTCCCAGTGATAAAGCGGAGAGCTTTGTTCTGGACTCGTTGAAGCCGCAGCTTGTTGGTTTTAGTTGTTAGTGATAGGGGTACGCAAGGGTATTCCAACAGAGGTCTGATCATCATCTTATATAGGTGCTTCTTGATGTGGGGGGGGGGCTTCATTGAATCTGAATAGTTGGCTGAGGCGGGCTTTTGCCAGGTTCACTTTTTTAGAGATGTGTGAGGTAGAGTTAAGTAATCTGTCGATCTCATAACCCAGGATTTTGTTCGGGTTTCTGATATCGACCCTTGTACCTCTTATGGAGATACCCCCTTTATCTTCTATGGTTGTTGGGAGACAGCCAATGGTACTGATGAGGACTTTCTCTGGGTTGGTTGTGACTCTCCACTTTTTCTCCCAGTTAGCAGTTCTTCGTAGTTCCTCATTCATTTTCGCTATTACTCTCCTGTATTTTGTTGCACCTGTTATGGGGGCGGATGACACAACATGAATCACGTCGTCTGCAAATTGGGTGATGATGGTGTCATTATGTTCTGGTTGTGGGAGGTCATTTACATAGATATTGAAGAGTATGGGGCTAAGGCATGAGCCTTGTGGCACACCAGCTGTTGGGGTGAATGGGACTGCAGATTTGCCATTAAAGATGGGGATGATGCTTCTGCCCGTCAGGAAATTAAATATGAGTCTGAGAAAGGTCCAGTTGTGGTCTGGTAGATCGGCAAGTTTGAATATAAGCCCGTCGTGCCAGAGGCTGTCGAAGGCTTTGTGAACGTCCCTTTTTGCAATTAGGGCCAGGTGTCCCTGATTCCTCAGGCTAACAGCAGCATCAAAGATGATGTTGATAGCATGTTGCGTTCCACGGTGGGACCTGAAACCAAACTGTTTTTCGGAGAAGAGGTGGTTGAATTCCATGTAGTAGTTCAGTCTATTGGAAATGATTTTTTCGAAGACTTTGCAAGCGTCTTCGAGTAGAGAGATAGGTCTGTAGTTTTCTGGGTTACGGGTGTCCTTATTGGGTTTTGAGATGAAGATCATTTTAGCTGTTTTGAATGATGTAGGGAAGTGGCCAGACGCCAGGATAGCATTTAAGATGATTAATAGGGACATCTTGCAATTTCGGGGTAGGTATTTTAACTGTTTTACTGTTATGCCTGAGGGGCCAGGGGCCTTATTTCTTCTATACAGTACCTCACAAGAGACTCTTAAGAAAGGTGGCAGCTCATGGTATAGGAGGTAAAGTTCTAGCATTGATAGAGACAAGGCTTACCAATAGAAAGCAGAGAGTTTCCATTAATGGGGTCAAATCTGAATGGGGATTAGTCACTAGTGGCGTTCCACAAGGATCAGTTTTAGGCCCATTGTTGTTCATAATTTACATAAATGACCTTGATGAAGGAATTGCAAGTGACATGAGTAAATTTGCTGATGATACAAAAATAGGCCGTATGATTTATTCTGAGGAGGATACCAGTGAACTCCAGGAGGATTTGGACAAATTAATGTCTTGGTCTGAAAAGTGGCAGATGAAGTTCAATGTGGACAAGTGTAAGGTACTAGTCCTTGGGGGACCTGACTTAATTAACAGTGGTGGACCTGACTTAACTCAGTGAAGATGTGTCTTGTGTGCTCTCTGTGAATCTGAACAAGATGTCCTCTCTTGAGCTACTCTACCAGCAGCTGAAGGAAGAACTGAGGGTAGCTAAGCTTGAGATAGAGCGACTGACTGAGG
>WNWK01034170.1:0-20613 GCA_009830355.1 Cherax destructor | reverse complement strand
TTGGTGGATAGCCCCTTTCCAAATCTTGTGGGCTCTACTTTTTGGGGTTTAAGGTGAACTTGGTGCAGAGTTTTAAAAAGTTCATGCATGGGGAATTTTCATCGGCTGCCTCTGGTTTATCTCTGCTACCACATTGTTTGCAATGTTCCTCCATTTAGTGCCTGAGGTTGAAATCCCAGTAGAAAGATGTTGGGGCAGGAGCTGGAAGATTTTCCAGACAGTGGTCAATTTTCAGAAGCTGTTCCTGGAATTGTTGGGACGTTGCATCCGGGGCTTGTAGACAACCACGATGCCCGGTTTTGATTCTCGACCTTTATTGCTAGTACTTCAACTACATCATTTGAGGCATTTAGTAGTTCTGAACATATAAGTGACTCTTGATATACGGGCCCAAACCCCCCTTTTGCCTATTCACTCTGTCACACCTGATGGTTGTAGCCCGGGATCCATATTTCATTGTCCAAGTGATATCTTATGTGGTCTCTGTGAAAGCCGCAAACATGGCATTTGACTCTTAAGCAGTCCACTAATGAAAATTTGCAGTAGAATCCAGCACCCTGCCAGGATCCCCAACCCCACAAACCCCCCAGAATACAATATTAGAAAAAAGGACTCGGAAAGACGAGAGTTGGGGTAAACCAACAAGTGCTGGATATAACATGAAAACCCGAGGGGGGGTGAAAAACTGCTAAGCGAACTAGATGTCTCAAAGGCGATGGGGCCAACATTCTCAGGGGTTAGGGGGAGCAGACTCTTTGTACCATTAACATCAATTTTCAAGACATCTATAAAACAGGGCTTTACCCAAGGTATGAAAGACAGCAAATGTAGTCCTAATATTTTAAAAGGAGGCAGACAGTGTCACTGCCATGTATTGTATGCAGAGTCATGTAGAATATTATGAGAAGAGTGGTGGACCAACTAGAAAGGAATGAGCTTATAAACGACAACCAGCACGGATTCAGAGACGGAAATCTTGTGTCACGAACCTACTAAAGTTCAATGACAAGGTGACAGCAGTAAGACAAGAGAGAGAGAAAGGGGTGGATAGATTGCACTTTCTTGGACTGTAAGAAGGTTTTTGACACAGTTCCACACATGAGATTAGTGCAAAAAAGCTGGAGGACCAGGCAGGTATAACAGGGAAGGCACTGCAATGGATCAGAGAATACCTGACGGAAGGCATCAGCGAGTCATGGTACGTGATGAGGTGTCAGAGTGAGCGCCTGTAACGTGGAGTTCCATAGGGTTCAGTACTAAGACCAGTGCTGTTTCTGGTATATGTGAATGGCAAGACGGAAGGAATAGGAACAGAAGTGTCCCTGTTTTCGGCCGATGTGATGTTAATGAGGAGAATTCAGACAGAGGAAGACTAGTAGGGACCTGGACAGGCTGCAGGCCTGGTCCAGCAATTAACTCTTGGAGTTCAACCCCAGCAAGTGCAAAATTATGAAGATCGGGGAAGGGCAAAGAAGACCACAGAAAGAGTACAATTTCTCAAGGGAAAGTATCTCGGAGTGTGCATAATACCAAGTGCATTTACTGAGGCGCACATCAACCAAATAACTGCTGCAGCATATGGGTGACCGGCGAACCTAAGAATAGCATTCCGGGATCTCAGTAAAGAGTCGTTCCTAACCCTGTACACGGTGTACGTCAGCCCCATATTGCAGTATGCTGCTCCAGTTTGGAACCCACACCTAGCCAAGCACATCAGGAAACTAGAGAAAGTGCAGAGGTTTGCAACGAGACTAGACCCGGAACTAAGGGGCATATCCAACGAGGAGAGGTCAAGGGAAATCGACTTGACACTGGAGGACAGGAAGGACAGGGAAAATATAATAACGACATATAAAATCATTAGAGGAATCGACAAGGTGGACAGAGATATGATGTTCCAGAGATGGGACACATCAACAAGGGGTCACAATTCAACGTTGAAGACTCAGATGAGTCACAGGGATGTTAGGAAGTATTTCTTTAGTCACAGAGTTGTCAGGAAGTGGAGTAGTCTGAAAAGGAAGGTTGTGGAGGCAGGATACATATATAGCTTAAAGAAGAGATATGATAAAAGCTCACGGAGCAGGGAGTGACCTAGTAGGGTCCAGTGAAAAGGCGGGGGCCAGGAGCTATGAATTGACCCCTGCAACTGTAATTAGGTGAGTACAAACACACATACATAAACTCACGCACACAAACACAGAAACACACTTCTTTTTTTTCTGTAATTCATCAACAAAACAGTTCATTACGTTGCTGCAATGATATACACCAAACGTGGGAAAAATTCTTTCATTATTAAATAAACATTCCCAGCGTGACAGGGCTTATCCATAATTGAAATTAATTATGCACACAGAGCAGATAATGAATAAGTTCCAGCCCAGCCACCACTGAATCAAAGTTTACATTTCAGGGGAAAATCAACAAGAAATTCAATAAAGAGCTTTATAGTGGAATTTTACAATAGAAACTCCTAATTTACGGATTTTCTTTAGATGTGTCGTTATTTCTGAAGCAGCAGATAATACTGTTTTTTTTCTTAAAAGATTTACTTAAAACGTATTTAAGCTTATGTTTTTAAGCATTGCTTTCTTATCTTAAATCATGAAAATGATAAGAAACCTCGTGATCATTTTGTATGAAAACAATATATATATATATATATATATATATATATATATATATATATATATATATATATATATATATATATATATATATATATATATATTCTTTCTTTCAACACGTCGGCCGTCTCCCACCGAGGCAGGGTGGCCCAAAAGGAAAAATGAAAGTTTCTCCTTTTACATTTAGTAATATATTCAGGAGAAGGGGTTACTAGTCCCTTGCTCCCGGCATTTTAGTCGCCTCTTACGACACGCATGGCTTACGGAGGAAGAATTCTGTTCCACTTCCCCATGGAGAGAAGAGGAAATAAGAACAAGAACTAGGAAGAAAATAGAAGAAAACCCAGAGGGGAGTGTATATATATGCTCGTACATGAATGTGTAGTGTGACCTAAGTGTAAGTAGAAGTAGCAAGATGTACCTGAAATCTTGCATGTTTATGAGACAGAAAAGACACACCAGCAATCCTACCATCATGTAAAACAATTACAGGCTTCTGTTTTACACTCACTTGGCAGGACGGTAGTACTTCCTGGGTGGTTGCTGTCTACCAACCTACTACCAACCTACTATATATATATATATATACATATATATATATATATATATATATATATATATATATATATATATATATATATATATATATATATATATATATATATATATAATACATATATATATATATATATATATATTATTAACACATCGACCGATTCCACCATGGCATGGTGGCCCGAAAAAGAAAGAAAACTTTCATCATCATTCACTCCATCACTGTCTTTCCAGAGGGGTGCTTACACTACAGTTATAAAACTGCAACATTAACACACCTCCTTCAGAGTGCAGACAGTGTACTTCCCATCTCCAGGACTCAAGTCCGGCCTGCCGGTTTCCCTGAATTCCTTCATAAATGTTACTTTGCTCACACTCCAACAGCACGTCAAGTATTAAAAACCATTTGTCTCCATTCACTCCTATCAAATACGCTCACACATGCTTGCTGGAAGTCCAAGCCCTTCGCACACAAAATTTCCTTTACCCCCTACCTACAACCTTTCAAGCCGACCCTACCCCGCCTTCCTCCACTACAGATTTATACACTCTCGAAATCATTCTGTCTCGTTCCATTCTCTCTACATGTCCGAACCACCTCAACAACCCTCCTCAGCTCTCTGGATAATAGTTTTGGTATTCCCGCACCTCCTCCTAATTTCCAAACTCCAAATTCTCTGCATTATATTCACACAACACATTGACCTCAGACATAACATCTCCACTGCCTCCAGCCTTCTCCTCGTTGCCACATTCATCACCCATGATTCACTCCCATATAAGAGTGTTGGTATAACTATGCTCTCATACATTCCCCTCTTTACTTCCATGGACAAAGTTCTTTGTCTCCACAGACTCCGAAGTGCACCACTCACCCTTTTCCCCTCATCAATTCTATGATTCACCTAATCCTTCATAGACCCATCTGCTGACATGTCCACTCCCAAATAAATGAATACATTCACCTCCTCCATACTCTCTCCCTCCAATCTGATATCCAATCTTTCGTCACCTAATCTTTTTGTTATCCTCATCACCTTACTCTTTCCTATATTCACTTTCAATTTTCTTCTACCAAACTCATTCACCAACCTCTGCAACTTCTCTTCAGATTCTCCCAAAAGCACAGTGTCATCAGCAAAAAGCATCTGTGACAACTCCCACTTTGTATTTGATTCTTTATCTTTTAACCCCACACCTCTTGCCATCACCCGATCATTCACTTCTCTTACAACTCCATCTTTAAATATATTGAACAACCATGGTGACATCATACATCCTTGTCTAAGACCTACTTTTACTAGAAAATAATATCCCTCTCTCCTACATACTCTAACCTGAGCCTCACTATCCTCGTAAAAACTCTTCACTGCTTTCAGTAACCTACCTCCTATTCCATACACCTGCAACATCTGCCACATTGCCCCCCTTTCCACCCTATCATACGCCTTTTCCAAATCCATAAATGCCACAAAAACCTCTTTACCATTTATCTAAATACTGTTCACCTATATGTTTCTCTGTAAACACTTGGTCTATACACCCCCTACCCTTCCTAAAGCCTCCTTGTTCATCTGCTATCCTGCTTAATTCTTTCAATAATAACTGTACTATACACTTTACCAGGTACACTCAACAAACTTATTACCATATAATTTTTGCACTCTCTTTTGTCCCCTTTGCCTTTATACAAAGGAACAATACACGCTCTCTGCCAATCCCTAGGTACCTTACCCTCTTCCATACATTTATTAAATAATAGCACCAACCACTCCAAAACTATATCCCCACCTGCTTTTAACATTTCTATCTTCATCCCATCAATCCCAGCTGCCTTACCCCCTTTCATTCTACCCACTGCCTCACGAACTTTCCCCACACTCACAACTGGCTCTTCCACACTCTTACAAAATGTCATTTCCACTTGCCCTATACACGAAATCACAGCTTCCCTGTCTTCATCAACATTTAACAACTCCTCAAAATATTTCCTCCATCTTCCCGATACCTCTAACTCTCCATTTACTAAAAAAGAGACGAAGAAAAACTTTATAAAACTGGGATGTTTGAATGTGCGTGGATGTAGTGCGGATGATAAGAAAGAGATGATTGCTGATGTTATGAATGAAAAGAAGTTTGATGTCGTGGCCCTAAGCGAAACAAAGCTGAAGGGGGTAGGCGAGTTTCAGTGGGGAGAAATAAATGGGATTAAGTCAGGAGTATCTGAGAGAGTTAGAGCTAAGGAAGGGGTAGCAATAATGTTGAAGGATCAGTTATGGAAGGAGAAGAGGGAATATAAATGTGTAAATTCAAGGATTAAGTGGATTAAAATAAGGGTCGAATGCGAAAAATGGGTCATAATAAGCGTGTATGCACCTGGAGAAGAGAGGAGTGTAGAGGAGAGAGAGAGATTTTGGGAGATGCTAAGCGAATGTATAGGAACTTTTGTACCAAGTGATAGAGTAATTGTGGTAGGGGACCTAAATGCTAAAGTAGGAGAAACATGTAGAGAGGGTGTGGTAGGTACGTTTGGGGAGCCAGGTGTAAATGATAATGGGAGCCCTTTGATTGAACTTTGTATAGAAAGGGGTTTAGTTATAGGTAATGCATATTTTAAGAAAAAGAGGATAAATAAGTATACAAGATATTATGTAGGGCGTAATGACAGTAGTTTGTTGGACTACGTATTGGTAGATAAAAGACTGTTGAGTAGACTTCAGGATGTACATGTTTATAGAGGGGCCCCAGATATTTCAGATCACTTTTTAGTTGTAGGTACAGTGAGAGTAAAAGGTAGATGGGATACAAGGAAAATAGAAGCAGTAAGTAAGAAAGAGGTGAAGGTTTATAAACTAAAAGAGAAGGCAGTAAGGGTAAAATATAAACAACTATTGGAGGATAGATGGGCTAGTGAGAGTGTAGGCAATGGGGTCGAAGATGTATGGGGTAGGTTAAAGAATGTAGTGTTAAAGTGTTCAGCAGAAGTTTGTGGTTACAGGAAAGTGGTTGCGGGAGGGAAGAAGAGCTATTGGTGGAATGATGATGTAAAGAGAGTAGTAAGGGAGAAAAAGTTAGCATATGAGAGGTTTTTACAAAGTAGAAGTGATGCAAGGAGGGAAGCGTATATGGAGAAAAAAAGAGAGGTTAAGAGAGTGGTGAAGAAATGTAAAAAGAGAGAAAATGAGAGAGTTGGTGAGATGTTATCAACAAATTTTGTTGAAAATAAGAAAAAGTTTTGGAGTGAGATTAATAAGTTGAGGAAGTCTAGGGAACAAATGGATTTGACAGTTAAAAATAGGAGAGGAGATATATATATATATATATATATATATATATATATATATATATATATATATATATATATATATATATATATATATATATATATATATACATATATATATATATATATATATACATATATATATATATATATATATATATATATATATATATATATATATATATATATATATATATATATGTCGTGCCGATTAGGTAAAACTGGTCAATTAGCAAGAACTCATCTAAAATTAAGACCTTTCGAAAATTTTCTCTTATACGTTTATAGATATATTTTTTCATTTATGTTAATGTAAAAATTATAATTTTGTACCAAGAGAAACTTTGAAAACCTACCTAACCTTATTACGACAAGCGCAATTTAATTTAGCCTAACCAGCTAAATATATTTTAGATACTTTAACATTAATTTAATAATAAACAAACACAATGAAATATATTTTTGTCGTTAGGTTCTGAATGATTTTTACGAAATTATGCATACACAAATTTTCGCTTGTCTTATATGATAGAAGAGCGTTGCTATTTAAGCCAAAATCGCAAGTTTTACCTAATCGGCACGACATATATATATATATATATATATATATATATATATATATATATATATCGTGCCGAATAGGTAAAACTTGCAAATTTGGCTTAAATAGCAACGCTCTTCTTGCCGAATAAGCCAAGCAAAAATTTGCGTATGCAATAATTTCGCAAAAATCATTCTGAACCTAACGAAAAAAAACATATTTCATTGTGTTTTTTATTATTAAATTATTGTAAACTTATCTAAAATATATTTAGTTGGATTAGCTAAATTAAATTGCGCTTGTTATAATGAGGTGATTTAAGTTTTCTAAGGTTCTTTTGGTACAAAATTATTAATTTTTACATTAACATAAATGGAAAATATTTTTATTTAAGAGAAATTTTTAGAAAGAGCTTAATTTTAATTGATTTCTTGCTAATTGACCAGTTATATATATATATATATATATATATATATATATATATATATATATATATATATATAATATATATATATATATATATATATATATATATATATATATATATATATATATATATATATATATATATATATATATACTGTAGTTCCTGACAGTTAGTTTCGCACAATAAAAGTATTATGTTATTGTGTAATGAAAAGGTTTCACGCTAATTAGAATGAAATAATCGATGGCAAAGTGTAGAAAGGGATGTAGCTGAGAACTTAAGAGAGCTCTGAAAACCTTAATGGATTTTTTTTTATTAATGTAGTATAAAAGACGGGGCGTGTGTAAAGTGATTGGCGGTACACCATGCGTGTAGAGGGGAGGCCGTTCTTGTGATAATGTGTGTGAGTGACCACCTGGCAAGCCACACCGTGCGTGTGGTTGGCCACCATTCCTATGATAGTTGGTCTAAGTGACGACCCAGCCAGCCATTACCTGATAAAGTCGCCACCTGCGCCCAGCGCTATCACAGTTGCCATACGCTCCTCCTCATACTCTTGTATGCAAGCTTTACTTACCTGAATGAAGGTTTGTGTTAATCGTCATGTCAAGTTTTGAGAAAGAAGCTTGATTGTTTTTATCTTCTTCAGTCATAATACACAAAACAGCTCTGGCAATAATTTTTCCTGTCTCACGGATAAAGTAATTCCCACACCAAACCTGCTACCATTTATAACAATGTTTCCATATATTTGTTAGATTTTTGCTTAGTGCTTATTTAATACTCAATATGACTAGTGTTTACTTGAATTAAAAAAAAAATAGATAGAAAAAACATTAGCTAATTGAATTCCGGAAAACGGAAAGGTTTGTTACTATTAGGTTAAGTTTACTTATATGACAGAGGAAAGAAAATTATATTTTTCATCTTTCTGGACAGAACATAAATAACACACACACACACACACACACACACACACACACGACCATAATTCGTTCCAAAACTCTGGTCGCGACCCGATTTGGTCGTGACCCGAACCTAATTTCCCCATTGGATTGTATGTAAATACAATTAATCCGTTCCAGACCCCTTCGAACTGTATGTAAATATTGTTTTTTTAAGACTTTTAAGCGCAGAAATAGTTAATTATACCATGGAATGCACAGTGTAATGGTAAACTAAATGTAAAATCCTTGAATAACACTGAGAAAACGTTGAACAACAGAGTAAACTAACATTGCACGAGTCCTAAGAGTTTTAAGGGGCGTCTAATGCCTGAGCAGTGAACTCCGTTATTTATCGTTCGATTTCTTTCTTTTTGGTATACGTTAAGAAGCGTCTTTCCATCATACATTGACTAAGTTTCAATAAGATAGCACAACAAACAACCGAGAAAATAACATTTACCAAAAATCATATGTGACAAGCCGTAGCCTGGAACTGGCACTGCGAGAAACAGCGAGAAGCTGTTTCGGCACTACCTGCTAATAAAACATTTCTATTCAGATTTTATCAAGATCGTAATTATAGAACGTAGGGAAAATTGGCGCGTGCGAAAAAAATGGCACGGAATATGAATTTTTAAAAAAAAAAAATTATTTTAGAATACGAAAATTAGCGCGGCTATGTTTGGTCGGCACCGATTATGTGTTCGTGACCAGATGTAAAAATTTGGCGAATTTTTTGGTCGTGAACCGATTTGTTCGTTCTCGGAAGCGTTCGTGACCAGAGGTTCCACTGTATATATATATATGGATATGTATATTGTAATGCAAAAATAAGCCACCCTAAGTCCCATGCTCCGTAAACTACACAAAATGATAATCAGATGGTCATTGATTTAGGTTTGACTATTAGGAAGAAGGGCAGATAGACTCACCTTTATAAAAATAAACATATATTATCAATAACAATATATACGACACACAACCTGCCTTCTATATATTTAACATATTACAAAATAGCTCACTAGTACACTGCTACTTGTTAATTAAAGTTAGGCCATATGAAATACATATACACAGCAGTTGGTCCCCATGACCCACTCATGCCATACATAAATACCAGGGCCAGACCCAATGCTAGGGCCAGCTTAAGAGTACAAAAAGTTTTAACCAAAGACAACCTATGGCCTAAACATTATAAAAAAAAACACATACTACTTATCTGTAACCTTGCTCCAGCACATCTTCCCAGCACCTACAAGACTAGTGACGCTACGCAACTCTCTCCTCACCTGTCTCATACGTGTCTATCTACCTCTCAATTCGCCTCTAAGCACTGATACTATTTTTATGGAGCTTTTTTTCACCACACCACATACAATCTACATATAAAAATTATTACAACAATGCAGTATACTGCATAATATATGCCAACACACACACCAAGAACCCACGAACCAAAATACAGTAACATAAAAGAAAGTGAAGGTATGGTACTCCAACGTTGATTGAATGACAAATTTGAGTGAGGAGTTGCATTTATAACTCATGGAGACATCCTCTGATATCACAGCACCAAGTGACATCAAGCTTATGGAGTTGATAACAGACCTGACATACCCGACTATCAGATTCTGAGGAAAGATTGAAGAAACAGAGGAGGAGAAGGAGGAGTTTCACTTCTCATCGGAAACCAGTGGAGTTTTGAGATGAGAAAAAAGAACAGAGGGGAAGAAGATGACTACATAGTTGGTATACGTAAGACTAGAAGCACAGGGTGATGACATGCAACCCACAACTAAATGGAAAGAGGCAAAGACAAAAGTATGATGAAAGCAAGATAGCAATGTTGGATGCACTAGCTGAGGTGGCAAGAAGGGTAAGTATAAACAGGTCAAAGCTACTGGTCAAGGAAGACTTTGACCACAAAGAAAATTACTAGAACAGAAACTAAGATAATGGATGTGGTAGTCGAGAACTTCATGCACAAATATATTAGGTATATAACCAGAGAGAAGAGGAAGAAACAAGTACCGGCAAGGTCCTGAGTATTGAACGCCTTGTGGAATTAACAGTTTTCCTGGAGTATACCTGGAGATGGTTTCGGGGGTCAACACCTCCGCGGCTCGGTCTGAGGCCAGGTTTCATGGTGAATCAGGGTTTGATCAACCAGGCTGTTGCTGCTGGCCGCACGTAAACTGACGTATGAACCACTGCCCGGCTGGTCAGGTACTGACTTTAGGTACCTGACCAGTGCCCTCTTGCAGACAGCCTGGGGACTATTGGTAATCCCCCTTATGTATGCTGGGAGGCAATTTAACAGTCTTGGGCCCCGGACACTTATTGTGCTGTGTCTCAATGTACTCGTGGCGCCCCTGCTTTTCATTGGGGAAATGTTGCATCTCGTGCCGAGTTTTTTGCTTTCATTTGGAGTGATTTTCGTGTGCAAGTTTGGTACTAATCCCTCTAGGATTTTCCAAGTGTATTTTATCATGTCTCTTTCCCGACTGCGTTCCAGGGAATACAAATCAAGGTACTTCAACCGTTCCCAGTAATTTAGGTGCCTTATCGTACTTATGTGTGCAGTGAAAGTTCTTTGTACACTCTCCAGGTCAGCCATGGAGAAAGATGCAACGTGGGAAATTTGCGAGAAGCCAAACTTCAAAAGAGGGGACTACACAGGCTTGAGGTATTTCTTGTTAGAGAATATATATATATATATATATATATATATATATATATATATATATATATATATATATATATATATATATATATATATATAGATAGCTTACTAAAAAGAAGAAAACCGTCAAAGTGGATGTTTGAATGTGCGTGGATGTTGTGCGAATGATAAGAAAGAGATGATTGTAGATGTTATGAATGAAAAGAAGCTGGATGTCCTGGCTTTAAGTGAGACAAAGCTGAAGGGGGTAGAAGAGTTTCAGTGGGGAGAAATAAATGGGATTAGGTCAGGGGTTTCAAATAGAGTTAGAGCTAAAGAAGGAGTGGCAATAATGCTGAATTAGTCAGTTATGGCAGGTAAAGAGGGAATATAAATGTATAAATTCAAGGATTATGTGGAGTAAAATAAAGGTTGGATGTGAAAAGTGGGTTATAGTAAGTGTTTATGCACCTGAAGAGAGAAATGTAGAGGAGAGAGAGAGATTTTGGGAAATGTTGAGTGAGTGTGTGGAGAGTTTTGAACCAAGTGAGAGAGTAATTGTGGTTGGGGATCTTAATGCTAAAGTGGGTAAAAATGTTGTGGAGGGAGTAGTAGGTAAATTTGACGTGCCAGGGGTAAATGTAAATTGGGAACCATTAATTGAGCTATGTGTAGAAAGAGGTTTGGTAATAAGTAATACATATTTTATGAAAAAGAGGATAAATACATATACAAGGTATGATATAGCACGTAAGGAAAGTAGTTTGTTGGATTATGTATTGGTGGATAAAAGGTTGATGGGTAGGCTTCAGGATGTACATGTTTATAGAGGGGCAACGGATATATCGGATCATTATTTGGTTGTAGCTACAGTTAGAGTAAAAGGTAGATGGGACAAAAAGAAAATGACAACAGCAAGTAAGAGATATAAATTAGACACATTTGCAACACTTGGGTATCTTTATTGAGGAAACGTTTCGCAACACAGTGGCTTCATCAGTCCAAGACAAAGTAGAAAGGTGTAAGGAGAGGAGGAGTTTGAGGTAATCAGTCCCTCGGCCTGGAGTCGATGTGTTCAGTCCATCAATCTTGTTGGAAGTGCAGCACAAGGCCGTAGAGGTGGCTTATATGCTGTAATCAGGTGAGGTGAAGCAGGAGGAGACGGGGTCATAGTGGTACCATCCACTACGCCTCTACGGCCTTGTGCTGCACTTCCAACAAGATTGATGGATTGAACACATCGACTCCAGGCCGAGGGACTGATTACCTCAAACTCCTCCTTCCTTACACTTTTCTACTTTGTATTGGACTGATGAAGCCACTGTGTGGCGAAACGTTTCCACAATAAAGATACCCAAATGTTGCAAATGTGTCTAATTTACAACTTGTCGGTTCTCTGAACCATTCATCTACAGCAAGTAAGAGAGAGATAAAAGTGTATAAACTAAGGGAGGAGGAAGTTAGGGTGAGATATAAGCAACTATTGGCAGAAAAGTGGGCTAGTGCAAGTATGAGTAGTGGGGGGGGGGTTGAAGAGAGTTGGGATAGTTTTAAAAATGCAGTATTAGAATGTGGGGCAGAAGTTTGTTGCTATAGAGGGTGGGTGCAGGAGGAAAGAGGAGTGAGTGGTGGAATGAAGAAGTAAAGGGTGTGATAAAAGAGAAAAAGGTAGTGTTAATAGTGTTAATAGAAGAGCAGAGTATATGGAGAGTAAAAGAAAGGTGAAGAGAGTGGTGAGAGAGTGCAAAAGAAGAGCGGATGAAAGAATGGGAGAGGCTCTGTCAAGAAATTTTGCTGAAAACAAGAAAAATTTTTGGAGTGAGATAAACAAGGTAAGAAAGCCTAGGGAAAGAATGGATTTGTCAGTTAAAAACAGAGTAGGGGAATTAGTAGATGGGGAGCTGGAGGTATTGGGTAGATAGCGGGAATATTTTGAGGAACTTTTAAATGTCGATGAAAAAGGGAGGCGGTAATTTCATGTACTGGCCAGGGAGGTACAACATCGTTTAGGAGTGAAGAAGAGCAGGATGTGAGTATGGGGGAGGTGCGTGAGGCATTACGTAGAATGAAAGGGGTAAAGCAGCTGGAACTGACGGATCATGACAGAAATGTTAAAAGCAGGGGGATATAGTGCTGGAGTGGTTGGTATTTTTGTTTAATAAATGTATGAAAGAGGGAAGGTACCAGGGATTGGCAGAGAGCATGTATAGTTCCTTTATATAAAGGAAGGGGGATAAAAGAGAGTGTAAAAATTATAGGGGAATAAGTTTACTGAGTATACCAGGTAAAGTGTATGGCAGGGTTATTATTGAAAGAATTAGAGGTAAGACAGAGAGTAGGATTGCAGATGAGCAAGGAGGCTTTAGAGTGGGTAGGGGATGTGTAGATCAAGTGTTTACAGTGAAGCATATATGTGAACAGTATTTAGATAAAGGTAGAAAAGTTTTCATTGCATTTATGGATTTAGAAAAGGCATATGATAGGGTGGATAGGGAGCAATGTGGCAAATGTTGCAAGTGTATGGAATAGGTAGTAAGTTACTGAAGGCTGTAAAGAGTTTTATGAGGGTAGTGAGGCTCAGGTTAGGGTGTGTAGGAGAGAGGAGATTACTTCCGGTAAAAGTAGGTCTTAGACATGGATGTGTAATGTCACCATGGTTGTTTAATATATTTATAGATGGGGTTGTAAAAGAAGTAAATGCTAGGTGATGGGGAGAGGGTGGGATTAAATTATGGGGAATTAAATGCAAAATGGAGTTGACACAGTTACTTTTTGCTGATGATACTGTGCTTATGGGAGATTCTAAAGAAAAGTTGCAAAGGTTAGTGGACGAGTTTGGGAGAGGTGTAAAGGTAGAAAGTTGAAAGTGAACTTAGATAAGAGTAAGGTGATGAGGGTATCAAACGATTTAAATAAAGAAAAATTGGATATCACATTGGAGAGAGGGATTATGGAAGAAGTAAATGTTTTCAGATATTTGGGAGTTGACGTGTGAGTAGATGGGTTTATGAAGGATGAGGTTAACCATAGAATTGATGAAGTAAAAAAGGTGAGTGGTGTGTTGAGGTATCTGTGGAGACAAAAAACGTTATCCATGGAGGCAAAGAAGGGAATGTAC
This sequence comes from Cherax destructor, assembly GCA_009830355.1. Classification (NCBI taxonomy): domain Eukaryota; kingdom Metazoa; phylum Arthropoda; class Malacostraca; order Decapoda; family Parastacidae; genus Cherax; species Cherax destructor. Next base: position 6,450 of record WNWK01034170.1, on the reverse strand, counting down.
GAAAGTATAGTGGTACCAACACACTTATATGGGTGTGAAGCATGGGTTGCAAATGCTGCAGCGAGGAGGAGGCTAGAGGCAGTGGAGATGTCCTGTCTAAGGGCAATGTGTGGTGTAAATATTATGCAGAAAATTCGGAATGTGGAAATTAGGAGAAGGTGTGGAGTTACTAAAAGTATTTGTCAGAGGGCTGAAGAGGGGTTGTTGAGGTGGTTTGGTCATTTAGAGAGAATGGATCAAAGTAGAATGACTTGGAGAGCGTATAAATCTGTAGGGGAAGGAAGGCGGGGTAGGGGTCGTCCTAGAAAAGGTTGGAGGGAGGGGGTAAAGGAGAATTGTGGGCGAGAGGCTTGGACTACCAGCAAGCATGTGTGACCGTGTTAGATAGGAGTGAATGGAGACGAATGGTTTTTGGGACCTAACGATCTGTTGGAGTGTGAGCAGGGTAACATTTTGTGAAGGGATTCAGGGAAACCAGTTAATTGATTTAGTTGGACTTGAGTCCTGGAAATGGGAAGTACAATGCCTGCACTTTAAAAAAGGGGTCTGGGATAGTGACAGCTGGGAGGGACTATTCTCAGCTGTCGTATCTGAGCTCCTCTGCAAAGACAGTGATTATGTATGAGTGTGGTGAAAGTGTTGAATGATGATGAAAGTATTTTCTTTTTGGGAATTTTCTTTCTTTTTGGGTCACCCTGCCTTGGTGGGAGACGGCCGACGTGTTGAAAAAAAAAAAAAAAATATATATATATGTGTGTGTGTGTGTGTGTGTGTGTGTGTGTGTGTGTGTATTAGACTTCCACGAAAGCAACACCTATTCACAACATAACTGTTCCCAATACCCTATTAAAGAAAGATTTGGGTTACTATTGGTCGCCAAAAATTAAACAACCTTTATATATCAGATATTTATGCACTTCCTGGCAACGCCTAAGATAATCATAAATAGAGCATACAGGTAAAAATTTAATTACTAAAGACACTAAAAATAGGGCAAAACATTTCAGTAAATTTCCATTGTCAATGACACATAAACTGGAAAAGAAAGTTTCAATAATATTTTCTTCACCTGAAAGTACAATCGCCATATCCTTGGCTTAATTATGATTGCTTTACATTCATAATTTAACATATACAAGGCTAGTGAAAATCTAATGTTATTACCGCCCTTCTGTACCTGACTTGGTTATCTAACTGAGCTAAATCCTGGGCTTCACTTATGACATGTGTCCTTAGACACATCGTGTTGTCGAGCAGCTCAAATGAGCTGAAACTAATTAATTAGGTCATTTTATGACACTCAGCCATATAAGGTTCTTTCTATTGAGGAACACCAAATTATAAAACAGTTATCTGGCCGTTTTTTTTAATTTTATTGATGAGTTGTAGAGCTTTCGATGTTCCTCATAAGCTGGTAGGGAACCTTAGAGGCAGCAGGTATTTGTGCTCCCTGTGAGGTATTAGAAGATTAAGGTGGCAACCCTTGCATCTTCTTCAGTGTTGATGAGGTCAGAGCCCAGAAAAAATCACTCAAACAAGTTGCAATCCCATAAAAAATAATATTTAAAAACAAAAATATTTCTATTCGTTAAGGATTTTATTTTGCAAATTATGTGAATTCATTTTTCATTTTCCACAGTGCTGAATTTGGTGAGCCCAAATTTCATTAATATAATTTAGATACCAATGTTGAGAAAAGTTCTGTGAATTTAGTAAAGCAATGAAGTCAGTTTTGAGAAAGATGAATTTCCATAAACGAAATAATTCGCACATTGGTATAACTTGAATATGCAGGCAACCACATTTATACACATACCTGACAACAGTCGTGGTAATTCCCACCTAAATTCCGCCACACTAAACGGATTTCGTTAAATACCTTGAAGTAGGACTCGACGCCAGGCTCTTTCACTAAAATAAGGATTTTTCTGTTAATTTCTTTGAAAATTTAGTAACTCTCAAAAGGACATTTTCTCTGTGGTATAACACTTAAGCTCGAGAATGTTGCCTCCAAGTGAACCCTTCTCAATGCTTTACTCGATTTAACAAAAGCATTTTCTAAAAAAAACATTGCCTATCTGAAGAGCATTTTCAGAGGAAAGCTAATTTGGATTTGTTAACAATTGTGGAAATGGTAATGGATGCATAAAAAATATCAAAGGACCACTAAATTTAAAAATATTAAGAAAGGATAAAGGAAAATACTATATGACAAAAAATATTGGAGTTAGGTTATAAAGCATTGAAATAATTTTACAATGATGTTATTCGCTTTGCAGAAAATTGCCTTGAATTATTATATGTTTACAACAACAACAACAACAGCCGTGAAGCAGCCGTGAAGCAGCCGTGAAGCAGCCATGAAGCAGCCGTGAAGCAGCCGTGAAGCAGTCATGAAGCAGCCGTGAAGCAGCCGTGAAGCAGCCGTGAAGCAGCCGTGAAGCAGCCGTGAAGCAGCCGTGAAGCAGCTGTGAAGCAGCCGTGAAGCAGCCGTGAAGCAGCCGTGAAGCAGCCGTGAAGCAGCCGTGAAGCAGCCGTGAAGCAGCCGTGAAGCAGCCGTGAAGCAGCCGTGAAGCAGCACAGCGTCAGGCAAGGAAGAAAGAGACCAAAAATGACCCTAACTGGGAACCATCGGTAAATCCTCCACATAAGGCTAAAACTTCCATATTACCAGAAATTCATCAATTTCCAAATCCTGACTACGACAGTGTGGATGCCAGAGCAAGGTAGGTCAAGAGTTAACTCGGGACCCGAGGTATTGAGTGTCTCATGACAAACAACCACTGGAAACGTAAAAAATAACTAACTCTAAACAATGCTCTGTGAACAGAGATGCTCAGAGATATGAGATGTATGTTCCGGCTCACGAACGGAGGCATATACTACCAAACGGAGACTAAATAACACGAACTGAGGAGAACAGCTTTCTCCCAGACAGAGCAGAGAGATGTTGCCTCGACGAGGAGCTGTGAGAGAGAGGTAGACCTTACAGATACAATGTCTGGTGACTTCTCCCGGCTTACTACACGCCCAGTAATCAACAAGTGAGCAGCTAGCTTACAACATGGGTAGCCAATCAAAACTCTTTTCAACGAGCACAGAGCGGTTGTTGCATCCTTCCTTCATACATAACTAAATATATAAGCCATATAATAATTTAAAGCAAGAAATTTTCGCTTTAACTATTATCGAAAACATCAGCTTCATAATATCAGATGATCGAGGAGAAATATATAATAATTATGGCAACATATCCATAATTTCACTCTGGTAGCCGAATTTAGCAGGCCCAATTGTGGTCACATTTCCTAGAGGATATAATTCACAAGGAAGAATATTAGATGTATAGCGTTAGGTGGGTCGATAGTAAGTCTTCATCTGGATAATGGGGTAGACGTGGGAAGAATCTTCCCACTTGTTAGAACAATATGTAGCTAAAGAGATTTTGCTTTCTCTTAACCACTAAAATCCCATCGTACATCACCAGTTAGGTGGGGACAAGAACAGGTCGTTGGCTCTTTACCAAGACCCATCAGCAAATGACCAAAGCTCTTCTGTGATATATTTGTGCTAGATATAAGGAGAAACAACCAGATCAAAGAAAGAGACAAAAAAGGGAAATGGTACAGAGAGGACAGATGGGCAGCACAGTGGGACATGCCAAGACAGGCACCAGCTCATCAGGGCCGTATGAACAAACAAAGTCAGTACTGTAGAAACCAGGGGTATGGGCACCAGGGGCCATACCAGGTAGGACATCACCAGTGGTACTAACGAAACACAAAGAAAGACCAAACATCCCAAATGGTAACTCCTGCTTCATATTTGCAAATATTCAGGGTCTGAAATCAAATAAAAATGACAAAGTTAGTTATGTTAGTGGACTCCTATCAGAAGCAAATGCCATGTTTGGAACATTTACAGAAACACATACAAGGGATGTTTTGGACGGAGAGATTCAGATAGAAAACTATAATATGTATAGATGTGATAGAATTAATAGGTCACAGGGAGGAGTAGGACTCTATGTAAAAGATACTCTCTGTTGCACAGAAGTGCTGAACGCTACGAATGATATAGTAGAAATCCTCGGCATTAAAGTGGAAAATAAGAATCTAGTAATTATCCTAGTATACAAACCACCATCAGCAACTGCCGAGGAATTCACAGATCAGTTAAGGAAGATAGATAGCTACCTGGATAGGCTAGAGAATCCCACCCCAAGCATTTTAATCCTTGGAGATTTTAATCTCCCTCATGTAAAATGGAAGATGAGGCAACATAATGTTATACCAGAAATATATCCTGGGAGTACCCTGGCTCAACAGGCACATACCAGGGAACTAATGAGGCTTTGTGAAAAGTACTCATTAAACCAACAGATAATTGATCCCACTAGAAATGAAAATACCCTGGATTTGATATTCACTAACAACGAGGAATTAATCAGAGACATAACAGTTACAAAAACAATATACTCTGACCATAACATCATAGAAGTTCAAACGAGTATTAACTCAGGGTTAGGGAACTGCGGCACTAATGTTAGAGACGGGATGTTCAGTAAGTTTAATTTTAATAACCATAGAATTGACTGGGAAAGAATAAACCAAGAGCTATCAGACATATCATGGGAATCAGACATGAGCACCCTAAATCCCCACCAGTGCCTAGAGAAGCTGAATACAGAAGCATACAAGGTATGTATGAAACACGTACCTTTGAGGAAACCCAGAAGATCAGATAGAGAGAGAGAGAATGTAGGAGATGGTACAGGAGAAGAAAACGGGTTACTGAATTGCTGAAAAACACAAAAATGTTGCAACAGAGGAGAGATAGCCTTAACCGAGAGATCACTGAATTAGAGCAAAAACTTAAGATGTCATATCTGACAGAAGAAGTACAAAGGGAACAAAGAGCCATACAGGATATTGCAAGAAACCCAAAATATTTCTATTCCTATGCAAAATCCCCTCTTTAAGGGGTCTCCTTGTCGTGGTAAAGAGGCTATCGGTCTGAGGAATTGGACCTCTTGGTCTTCTTCCTCAGACCGAACCTAATTACCCCCCAATCCCCCCTCCCTTTTTCCCATCTTCCCCATCCTCCCTTTTCCCTTTCCTCCTCCTCCTCCTCATCCCTCCCTTATTTCCTTCCCAGTTTTACCCTGGGAGCTTCTCTCCTCAGGCATTCTAGTTCCTAGGTAAGGGGAAGGGTATCGTGGTCCATCCCATTCCGTTGAGGTCCTTGGCGGTGGTGTAGTTTGCTGTGGAATCTGGATCGCCTGGGGATGTCCCGATCCCTCTCTGGTCACCCGGGGGGGTGGCTTTGGGAGTCTTTCGGGCGACAGGTGTATCTCTGGAGGCCACCTTTCGGATTCCAGGGGTGGTGACCGAAGGAAGTATACTTTGTGGCGGGTGTCCAGCCGCCCTCTCTTTTGTCCGCCGAGGTGGTTCGGTGGATGTGAGGTTGCTATCCCGGATTGCTGGTTTACTGGCATGAAGGGTAGGGTATGGTACGGGTTCCATGCTGCATCTGCACCACTTGCAGTGTTGAGGTCCTCTTGGGCACGGAGGGGGATTTACGCTCCCTTTCATTCCTCCTAGGAGCTATTCCTCCACGTTCCCCCCTTTTTTTTTATTATTTTTTTTATTTTTATTTTATTTTCTTCTTTCTTTTTTTTTCTTAAAAATAAAAAGAAAAGAAGTAACCTAACCATGGCTGACCCAATCCATGAACCCACTACCCCCGGGCCCCTTCCTGATACCGCACCCAGTACTGACCCTGCCTCGTTAACGGATGACTCTTTGGACACCTCTCATGCCCCTGTACCTCTTGCTGGTGCTGGTTCGTCACCTGCTTAAGTACCAGGGACCCGACTGGCCCTACGATACGTCTGACCTTCGCTCTTCTCTGACCTTGATTCCGGCTTCTCCTCGACGGTGCGGCAATTCTTCGAATCGCTCGCCCGTCTCCCATCGGACCACCCCTGGTCCTACACCCAAACGACCAAGACCCACATGACGATTCGACACTCCCTTCTCGTTCATCGCAGAAACGACCAGCTCGTCATGCACTCCCCTTAAACTCTCTGTTTCAAACTACTCAATGGACGAAGTTTTTTACTCTGCGACCGACTTCTCCTAATACCTATCTTTCAGACCATAGTATTGGTAAAGCTCTGCTACGCCATGTTGGTAAAGACATCTCATTTCACGCTCTCAAGAGCGGCACTCGCATCATCACGGTCCCGAATGCTGGCCAAGCTTGCATCTTTCTCTTCTTACAACCATAGATTCTGCTCCTGTTACTATTGACAAGCACCATTCCCTCAATTCTTGTTGTGGTTCTGTTATTTTGCCCCACACCATTGTCCCAAAGGAATTTCCAGACATGTTGTGATGACATTTTCGAGCAGCTTGAGCTCCAAGAACTCCTATCCTTAAAGTTGAC
>WNWK01034169.1:12500-20614 GCA_009830355.1 Cherax destructor | reverse complement strand
AAATCCTCAGACTCATTATCTCTTCAGGCCCAACTATTGTTGGAGCACTAACACCTCAGGAGCGTTACACAACTTTTCCCACACCTTCCACCACTTCCGCCCAACTGTTTTTTCCCAGTCTTTCCACAGTCTCAGGTGCTGGCTCCTCCAAGGGGTTATGCACCATAGGTAATTTTGGAGCCATTGATCTTGGGGCCATGGAGGTGGGACACCCCGCCGCCATGTGATCTTATGCCCCACACACACGACATGTCCTACGCTGTCCCGTGTAGGTAACAAACACCTGTGTCCTAAAGTCCTCCAGTAGTACATAGGACGGTATAGGCCTTTTCAAAGTTATTTTCAATGTGAAGGAACCTTCTGGCAACCCGGCATATATTCCTTAATTCCACCGTCCCATAGTCGTAGAATGCACCACACCATACCGTTGAAAAGCCTCGCTGATGTCCAATCCAATGGCCTCAAACGGCAAATTAAGAACTCTCACAAACGTGTAATGTGTCGAGGCATCCCTGAGCCGAACGTCTATCCCAGTGTTGACATTCAGCGCAATTCCGTATAGATCTTCATGACAAATACAAAAAGTGTCACGGATTATCGCCGGCAGCAAAACAGAAGCATTAGCTGGGTAAATAGCTCCCTTAAGAAACTCCACACACACCGTGTTGCTCCTCCTCCGAACACTGGACGCCATCTTGCAGAAAATTGGAAGTTGCGCAAAGACTGTACCAGGAGCAATTGCACAGCACAACCTCTCGGCCCGAGAGCGAAGAGTTCAAAATTAAAAAAAATTATTTGAATGCTTTCCTAATATAACAGTTTCAGTAAGTTTGCACATTACATTATTCTAACCTAACTTTAAATTTGCTGAAACTATCCTCTCACGAGATAAATAAATATATATATATATATATATATATATATATATATATTTATATATATATATATATATATATATATATATATATATATATATATATAAAACTGATCTCTGGCTGACGGAGACTCGAACCTATGAACCTCATGACAAGGTACGCAGGCATGAGGTTCGTGGGTTCGAGTCTCCGTCGACCAGAGATCAGTGTTTGTGAATATTTCGCCTGCTCTTGCAATTCCTAGCATATATATATATATATATATATATATATATATATATATATATATATATATATATATATATATATATATATATATATATATATATATATATATATATATATATATATATATATTATATATATATATATTTTTTTTTTTTTTTTTTTTTTTAACACATCGGCCGATTCCCACCAAGGCAGGGTGCCCGAAAAAGAAAACTTTCATCATCATTCACTCCATCACTGTCTTGCCAGAAGGGTGCTTTACACACAGTTATAAAACTGCAACATTAACACCCTCCTTCAGAGTGCCGGCACTGTACTTCCCATCTCCAGAACTCAAGTCCGGCCTGCCGGTTTCCCTGAATCCCTTCATAAATGTTACTTTGCTCACACTCCAACAGCACGTCAAGTATTAAAAACCATATGCCTCCATTCACTCCTATCAAATACGCTCCACATGCTTGCTGGAAGTCCAAGCCCCTCGCACACAAAACTTCCTTTACCCCTCCCTCCAACCTTTCCTAGGCCGACCCCTACCCCGCCTTCCCTCCACTACAGATTTATACACTCTGAAGTCACTCTGTCTCGTTCCATTCTCTCTACATGTCCAAACCACCTCAACAACCCCCCTCAGCTCTCTGGACAATCGTTTTGGTGATCCCACCTCCTCCTAATTTCCAAACTCCGAATTCTCTGCATTATATTCACACCACACATTGACCTCAGACATGACATCTCCACTGCCTCCAGCCTTCTCCTCGTTGCAACATTCATCACCCATGCTTCACACCCATATAAGAGCGTTGGTATAACTATACTCTCATACATTCCCTCTTTACTTCCATGGACAAGGTTCTTTGTCTCCACAGACTCCGAAGTGCTCCACTCACCCTTTCCCTCATCAATTCTATGATTCACCTCATCCTTCATAGACCCATCCGCCGACATGTCCACTCCCAAATATCTGAATACATTCACCTCCTCCATACTCTCTCCTCAATCTGATATCCAATCTTTCGTCACCTATTCTTTTGTTATCCTCATCACCTTACTCTTTCCTATATTCACTTTCAATTTTCTTCTTTTTCACACCCTACCAAATTCATCCACCAACCTCTGCAGCTTCTCTTCAGAATCTCCCAAAAGCACAGTGTCATCAGCAAAAAGCAACTGTGACAACTCCCACTTTGTATTTGCTTCTTTATCTTTTAGCTCAACACCTCTTGCCAAGACCCTCGCATTCACTTCTCTTACAACCCCATCTATAAATATATTGAACAACCACGGTGACATCACACATCCTTGTCTAAGGCCCACTTTTACTGGGAAATAGTCCCTTCCCTCCTACACACTCTAACCTGAGCCTCACTATCCTCATAAAACTCTTCACTGCTTTCAGTAACCTTCCTCCTATTCCATACACCTGCAACATCTGCCACATTGCCCCCTATCTACCCTATCATACGCCTTTTCCAAATCCATAAATGCCACAAAAACATCTTTACCCTTATCCAAATACTGTTCACCTATATGTTTCACTGTAAACACTTGGTCTACACACCCTCTACCTTTCCTAAAGCCCCTTGTTCATCTGCTATCCTGCTTCCTGTTTTACTCTTAATTCTTTCAATAATAACTCTACCATACACTTTACCAGGTACACTCAACAGACTTATTCCCCTATAATTTTTGCACTCTCTTTTGTCCCTTGCCTTTATACAAAGGAACAATATATATATATATATATATATATATATATATATATATATATATATATATATATATATATATAAGAACATAAGAACATAAGAAAGAAGGAACACTGCAGCAGGCCTACTGGCCCGTGCGAGGCAGGTCCAAATCTCCAACGGCTTAAGATCCGACCCAGCCAGGTCAGGTTACATTCACTTAGGGAGGAACACTGCATCTGACCTAGCACAGGCTAGTCAGGACCAACTCACACCCAACCGCACCCTCATATAATTGTCTAGTTGACCACCTGGGTATATATATATATATATATATATATATATATATATATATATATATATATATATATATATATATATATAAAAACAATATATATATATATATATATATATATATATATATATATATATATATATATATATATATATATATATATATATATATATATATATATATATATATATATATATATATATATTTATGCGATTAGTAAAACTGGTCAATTAGGAAGAACTCATTTAAAATTAGTCCTCTCTAAAATTTTCTTATACGTTTAAAGATATATTTTTCATTTATGTTAATGTAAAAATTATATTTTGTACCAAGAGAAACTTTGAAAACCTACCTAACCTTATTATAACAGCGCAATTATTTAGCTAACTCCAACTAAATATATTTAGATACGTTAACATCAATTTAATAATAAAACACGATGAAATATATTTTTCGTTATGTTCAGAATGATTTTGGCGAAATTATGCATACCAAATTTTCGCTTGTCTTATATGGCAAGAAGAGCAATGCTATTTAAGCCAAACGCATTTTTCAATCGGCACGACATATATATATATATATATATATAGTCGTGCCGATTAGTAAAATTTGCGATTTTAGGCTTAAATAGCAACGCTCACTGCCATATAAGACAAGTGTTTGTGTATGCAATAATTTCGCCAAAATCATTCTGAACATAACGAAAAATATATTTCATTGTGTTTGTTTATTATTAAATTAATGTTAACGTATCTAAAATATATTTAGTTGGGTTACTAAATTAAATTGAGCTTGTTGTAATAAGGTTAGGTAGGTTTTCAAAGTTTCTCTTGACAAAATTATAAATTCTTACATTAACATAAATGAAAAAATATATCTTTAAACGTATAAGATAAATTTTAGAAAGGACTAAATTTTAGATGAGTTCTGCTAATTGACCAGTTTTACCTAATCAGCACGACATTATATATATATATATATATATATATATATATATATATATATATATATATATATATATGGTAGATGGAAGAATCAGGCCCATTGCAGTGGGAAAGACCCTTCGGCGTCTAGTCGCCAAGGCTGCAGTAAGAATGGTGAGTGAGTCAAGAGGCTGCCACATTGTTGAAACCAACTCAGCTCGGTTTTGGTGTTCAACAAGGCTGTGAAGCAGCTGCCCATGCAGCACGAGTATACATCAACAACATGTCAGATGTTAAAACCTTGATCAAATTGTACTTTGCCAATGCTTTCAACTTAGTCAGAAGAGATGCTGCTCTCCAAGCAGTTTTAGATACTTCCCTTCCCTCTATCCCTTCATAGAATCGTGTTATAGTGTGTCTTCTAAGCTATTGTTTGGGGACCATGAAATTGACTCATGTGAGGTTGTGCAACAGGGTGACCCTCTCGCCCCCTTTCTATTCTGTCTGGTCATCAAGGAAGTCACAGAAGCGCTCTCCAGTGAGCTCAATATCTGGTTCTTGGATAATGGTACCCTAGCTGGCACTGTAGAATCTCTCATAGAGGACATCAGAAAAATTAAAGACATGGGAGAGAGCCTGGGGCCTATATTTAAACCCCACCATATGTGAAATAGTTTCTACCAATCGACAGATGATCCAGAATATTAGTGCTGTTTTACCAGGAGCACGAGACATTGATACAAGCAACAGCACACTCCTTGGTGCTCCTCTTGGGTCCAATGCCATCGATCTGAACCTGGGAAAAAAATCTCAGGCCTCAGGACGATGGCAAGCATGATGAAAGAAGACATTGATACACATGATGCCTTCTACCTACTCATCAGGTGCCTATCACTCCCAAAACTTACTTCCTGAGATGCTCCCCAGTTTTCAGTAGTCTGAAACTCAAGGAATATGACTCTCTCCTTAAGACCATGCTAGAGAGTCTATTGAATCTTTCCCTCGGAGATGGACAGTGGTTGAAAGCCTCACTTCCAGTCAGACTTGGGGGACTGGGAGTACGCAAATCCTCCCAGATTGCCCTACCAGCTTTCCTATCCTCTTCCATAACATCAAACGAGTTAATAAGATGAATTCTTCCGGACAACCTCAGTGACTCAGCAGGAATACAGGACCCTAGCTACGCCAGTGCCATCACTGAATGGGAGACTCTTGCTGCTCCAGCACCAAAACCTAGTGCAGAACTGTCCTACAAACAGTCAAGCTGGGATGGCCCCATCGCTGAAAAGGTGCTTCCCAACATGCTTAGGGCTGTAACATCAAACAGGGAGACTGCCCGTTTCCAAGCTGGGGACTTTCTCCAAACAGTTCCCATTCGGACAAACTGATCATGGAAAAAATCGCCAACGCAATGCTCAGGAAAGGACAAAGCTCGTCTCCTAGCGGTGAAGGCACCACACACAGGGGATTTCCTTCTAGCTGTTCCTAATTCCTCCCCACTCGACTCGACCCACAGGCCATTAGGATTGATGTTGCTCTTCGCATAGCCGCCCCCATCCTCACCGAACATAGGTGTATTTGCGGCAGGGCGATGGCTGATCAATTCGGACTTCATGGTCTCTAGTGTCACACATCAGAAGGGGAGTATGACTGAGGAAGTCAACGACATCATAAGAAGTGTCACAGCCTGCCAGCCCAACGGAACCAAGTGCAGAGGTCTGATAGAAGTCAAAGCGTCCTGATGAGCCACTGTGCTACCCTGAGGATGGTAGGATTGCTTGGGACTACACCTGTGCTGCCAATGGCAGACACCTACTGCCATACGCGTAGCTGAAGGAGGTGGACCTGCCAGCCAGAGGAGACCAGAAGACCCACAAATACGTATAGTTTCCTTGCATAACTCATCCCAATAGGGTCGGAGACCCTTGGAGCAAGAGGCAAGTGTGCTCTAAAGTTCCTCATTAACTTCACATCAGCAAACAGGGACACTTCTGAGTCTATCCCTACCGTCATGTCATTCACATATACCAAGAACAGCACTGGTCCTAGGACTGACCCCTGTGGAACCCCGCTCGTCACTGGCGCCCATTGTGAGTGTGTACTCACCTAGTTGTGGTTGCAGGGGTCGAGGCATAGCTCCTGGCCCCGCCTCTTCACTGGCCGCTACTGGGTCACTCTCCCTGCGCGCGCGCGTGTGTGTGTGTGTGTGTATTGTGTTGATGATGTATTGTGGGGGTTCTTTGCATAGATTTGGTAATATAATTAAAGATGAGCTTGGTTGTTGGTAGCGTTTAATGGACCGTTAGATATATGGGAGCTGAGAGCCTAGGCTTAGCCGTCCGGCTGCACTGCCTATCTCAGTGGAACTGCCTCACTGGTGAGCGGGCACTCCTTGCGTTCAAAAGGGGAGGCCTATGATTGGCTAACACAAGATCACATGTTGGTCACGTGAACAGCTATGGTAAAGCCGTTAGAAATACGAACCGTGCAATGACACACACACACAATATAGAACTTTAACTAGTAGAAGTGTTAGGGTAATGCCATCAAAGTGCCTCTGTACCATAGGTACGTAATGAAGAAATTTTATACTGAAAAAAACAGTTTATTAAATATGGGAATAGATTAATATTACATCCAGCAGGAAGTTCTCCACTCGCAAGTATCATGCAGCTCCTGGGGAATGAGAGGTAATCGGGTTTGATTCAAGGAAAGGGAGGGGTAGCTGCAATTTCTTGGATCAAGAGCCCCTCACCAGCATCGTGTTTGCGTGTTGTTGACATTCAATTTGTCTTTGTCGAGGCGTTGATAAAAAAGTTGCACTGACCCATATCTTCGAAATTTGGCATCAATATTATCAACACGTCACTATGACAAGCAGAAACTACAGCTGACTCACTTCTTGTAGGGATGTCTGGGAGATTACGTCAGCTCTCTTCCTTAGAACTTGTAATCCACTGCCTTAGCGCATGTATTCATTTCCTCAGTACGATCATGCTAAAGAACCTGAGTGGATAAATATTTTTCTGATATGTCCTGTTGTCGCCTCCTCTCACCGAAGTATCTAGTCTGTGGAAAACAAGGTTCTCTATCTCAGGTACTCATTTCGGATAGACACACTTGTTCGTGTTGGACACACTTGTCAGCGTGATAAAGTTGACACACCCTTTTCTTCGAAATTTGGATCAATGTTAGAACACGTCACTATGACAAGCAGAAACTACACTGCGTCAGCTGACCTTGTAGGGATGTAGGAAATTACGTGTAGCCCTTCGTTAGAACTTGTATCATGCCTTAGCGTGTATTACATTTCCTGTTACGATCATGTCAATAGAACCTGAGTGGATAAATATTTTTCTGATATGCCCGGTTGTCGCCTGAGGACAGACAGTCTCTCCGAAGGTTAGTGTGTGAAACACAACAACAGTTCTCTATCTCCAGGACCACTTGTCGTATTAGGACACACTTGTCGTGTTAGGACACACTTGTCGTGTTAAGACACACTTGTCGTGTTAGGACACACTTGTCGTGTTAGGACACACTTGTCGTGTTAGGACACACTTGCCGTGTAGGAACACTTGTGTTAGGCACACTTGTCGTGTTAGACCTTGTGTTAGCACACTTGTCGTGTTAGGATACACTTGTCGTGTTAGGATACACTTGTCGTGTTAGGACACACTTGTCGTGTTAGGATACACTTGTCGTGTTAGGATACACTTGCCGTGTTAGGATACACTTGTGTTAGGGTACACTTGTCGTGTTAGGATACACTTGTGTTAGGGTACACTTGTCGTGTTAGGATACACTTGTCGTGTTAGGATACACTTGTCGTGTTAGGACACACTGGGCATGTTTATACGTTTGGCCCTGCTGATAGTTTTATGCTATATTGCAGATAGCTGTCAATGCATTTCATATTATAAATTTTAGGAAACCCTAAACTAGTAGAGGTGATACAGCGCCTGGGCAGGGAGACTGTTGTGAGGCATTCTGGTTGGGTCGGAATACAGGAAGGGCAGTTAACCCTCAACTATGACCCTGACATTAGACTGTCACAAGTAATTCTGTACATGGTTTCCCCCACCGCTAAAATTTAAATGATGAATTT
>WNWK01034169.1:0-7500 GCA_009830355.1 Cherax destructor | reverse complement strand
CGTGGTCATGGTGGTGCCTATGCTAACCTTCCTATGGAGTATAAATATACCTAGTTGGACTCATCTTATTGTAGCCCAGTGGCTAGCGCATTGGTCTGGAGTTTTATGACTCTCTGACCGCGGGTTCTAACCCTACCCGTGGTATGGTTTGTTTGCAATCGTGCCATTACGATTTAATATATATATATATATATATATATATATATATATATATATATATATATATATATATATATATATATATTATTAACGAATGGATTTGACAGTTAAAAATAGGATAGGAAAGTTATTAAACAGAGAGTTAGAGGTATCGGGAAGATGGAGGGAATGTTATAAGGAATTGTTACATGTTGATGAAGATAGGGAAGCTGTGATTTCGTATATATGGCAAAGAGGAGGAAGAAGATCCATTTGTGAGGGTGGTGGAAGTGCATGAGGCAGTGATTAAAATGAAAGGGTGTAAAACAGCTGGGATTCATGGGATAAAGATAGAAATGTTAATTAAAAGCAGGAGGGGATATAGTTTTGGAGTGGTTAGTGTTTTCATTTAATAAATGTATGGAAGAGGGACTGGCAGAGAACGTGCATAGTTCCTTTGTATGGTAGAGTTATTATTGAAAAAAATAAGAGTAAGACGGAGAGCAGGATAGCAGATGAACAAGGAGGCTTTAGGAAGGGTAGGAGGTGTGTAGACCAAGTGTTTGCAGTGAAGCATATAGGTGAACAGTATTTAGATAAGGTAAGGAGGTTTTTGTGGCATTTATGGATTTGGGAAAGGCAAAGGATAGAGTGGATAGGGGGGCAATGTGGCAGATGCTGCAAATGTATGGAATAGGGGGTAGGTTATTGAAAGCAGTGAATAGTCTTTACGAGGATACTGAGGCGCAGGTTAGAGTATGTAGCGAGAGGGAGACTATTTCCCAGTATAAGAAGGCCGTACACAGGGACGTGTGATATCACCGTGGTTGTTCAATATATTTATAGATGGGGTTGTAAGAGAAGTGAATGCTCGGGTGTTGGCAGGAGGTGTGGGGTTAAAAGATAAAGAATCTAACAGAAAGTGGGAGTTATCACAGCTGCTTTTTGCTGATGACACTGTGCTTTGGGAGATTCTGAAGAGAAGTAGCAGAGGTTAGTGATGAGTTTGGTTGGGTATGTAAAAGAAGGAAATTAAAAGTGAATATAGGAAAGAGTAAGATGAAGAGGATAACCAAAAAAAAATAGGTAACGGAAGATTGGATATCAGACTGGAGGAGGTAAAGAGTATGGAGGAGGTGAATGTATTCAGATATGTGGGAGTGGACTTGTCAGTGGATGGGTCTATGAAGGATGAGGTGAATCATAGAAATAATGAGGGGAAAAATGTGAGTGGAACACTTAAGAGCTTGTGGAGACAAAGAACTTTATTAATGAAAGCAAAGAGGGGAATGTATGAGAGTATTGCTTTGTATGGGTGTGAGGCATGGGTTGTGAATGTTGCAACATGAAGAAAGCTGGAGGCAGTGGAGATGTCGTGCCTGAGAGCAATGTGAGGTGTGAATATAATGCAGAGAATCCGTAATTTGGAGATTAGGAGGAGGAGTGGGATTACCAAAACTATTATCCAGAGAGCTTAGGAGGGGTTACTGAAATGGTTTATACACGTAGAGAGGATGAAACGAAATAGAATGACTTCGAAAGTGTAGATCTGAAGTGGAGAGAAGGCAGATTAGGGGTCGGCCTAGGAAACGTTGGAGGGACGGGGGGTAAAGGAGGTTTTGTGTGCAAGGGGCTTGGACTTCCAGCAAGCGTGTGAGTACGTGAGCTTATTAAATATGAGTGAATGGAGACAATTGGTTTTTAATACTTGACGTGCTGTTGGAGTGTGAGCAAGGTAAAATTTATGAAGGAATTCAAAGAAACCGGCAGGCCGGACTTGAGTCCTGGAGATGGGAAGTACAGTGCCGGCACTCTGAAGGAGGGGTGTTAATGTTGCAGTTTTATAACTGTAGTGTAAGCATGCCTCTGGCAAAACAGTGATGTAGTGAATGATGATGATTTTTTTTCTTTTTCTGGCAACGCTGCCTTGGTGGGAAACGGCCGATGTGTAAATAAAATACACACACACACACACACACACACACACACACACACACACACACATATATATATATATATCATATTTCTCAAGAGTTCAGTCAACGTTCATACTCAAGACTTACTTTTAATTTCTCAAATACTTTCCAGGTGGGTGTGTACTCCTGGCTTCCTCAGCGCCCCAAAGACTTTCCATCTAATGATGTAATTTTTAGCTTCAGCAACTCCCTTCACGGGAAACTCTCACTTAATTCCGCGATCGAAACTACGTCACACACAAAAAAAATTGCTCAAACTTTCACAGAATATTGAAGGCCTTGATGAGTTAAGACCTATGATAATATCACAGGTAAGTACTAGTCGTTGACGTTGAAGGATTTTTGTCAAGTTGGACCTCGACTGTTGTTGACTTTGTTGCCTTTGTAGACTTTCCGAAATGTTTACACACACACACACACATACACACACACACACACACACACATGAAAGAATAAAGGAGAGATCCCCAGACATAATAGCACTCACAGAAACGAAACTCACCAGGATGATAACAGATGCAATCTTTCCACCCGGATCAAATCCTCAGGAAAGATAGATGGAGCAGAGGGGGAGGAGGAGTTGCACTGCTCATTAAGAACAGGTGGGGATTTGAGGAAGTGGAAGGAATGGATGGAATGGGCATAAAGGAACTACATAGTAGGAACAATTCAGTCTGAGAGCCATAAGGTGGTAATTGCTGTAATGTACAACCCGCCACAGAACTGCAGAAGGCCAAGAGAAGAATACGACGAGAGCAACAGAGCAATGGTAGACACACTAGCCGAGGTAACCAGAAGAGCCCACATGGGGAGAGCAAAGTTACTAGTTATGGGTGATTTCAATCACAAGGAGATTGACTGGGAAAACCTGGAGCCCCATTGAGGTCCTGAATCATGGAGAGCCAAGATGATGGATGTGGTACTGGAAAACCTCATACATCAACATGTTAGAGACACTACCAGAGAGAGAGTGGGGATGATCCAGCAAGACTGACCTAGTATTCACCTTGAGTAGTTCGGACATCGAGGATATCACATATGAAAGGCCCCTTGGAGCTAGTGATCATTTGGTTCTGCGTTTTGATTATATAGTTGAGCTACAAGTGGAGAGGGGAGCAGGAATAGGAAGGGAGAAACGAAACTACAAAAGGGGGGACTACACAGGCATGAAGAACTTCCTACAAAACGTTCAGTGGGAGAGAGAATTGGCAGGAAAACCAGTAAAAGAATGATGGAATATGTGACAACCAAATGCAAAGAGGCAGAGGAGAGGTTTGTCCCCAAGGGAAACAGAAGTAACGGGAAGACCAGAACGAGTCCTTGGTTCACCCAAAGGTGTAGGGAGGCAAAAACTAAGTGCAATAGAGAATGGAAAAAGTACAGAAGACAAAGGACCCAGGAAAATAAAGAAGTTAGCCGAAGAGCCAGAAACGAATATGCACAGGTAAGAAGGGAGGCTCAGCGACAATACGAAAATGATATAACATCAAAAGTCAAGTCTGAACCAAAGTAGGAAAACAACAGTCAAGGACCAAGTAATCAGGCTGATGAAGGAAGGTGGGGAGTTCACAAGAAACGACCAAGAGGTATGTGAGGAGCTCAACATGAGATTTAAAGAAGTATTTACAGAGTAGACAAGAAGGACTCCAGGAATTCAGAATAGGGAGGTATACCAACAAGTGCTGGATGAAATACACACAACCAATTAGGAGGTGAAGAAGCTGTTATGTGAACTCGATACCTTAAAAGCGGTGGGACCTGACAACATTTCTCCGTGGGTCCTTAGAGAGGGAGCAGAGATGTTAAGTGTGCCACTAACAAAAATCTTCAACACTTCCATTGAAACTGGGCAACTACCTGAGGTGTGGAAGATGGCAAATGTAGTCCCAATTTTTAAGAAAGGAGACAGACACGAGGCATTAAACTACAGACCTGTGTCACTGACGTGTATAGTATGCAAAGTCATGGAGAAGATCAACAGGAGGAGAGTGGTGGAGCACCTAGAAAGACACAAGCTTATAAACGCCAACCAGCACGGTTTCAGGGAAGGAAAATACTGTGTTACAAACCTACTGGAGTTTTATGACAAGTTAACAGAAGTAAGACACGAGAGAGAGAGGTGGATAGACTGCATTTTCTTGGACTGCAAGAAGGCGTTCGACACAGTTTCTCACAAAAGGTTAATACAAAAGCTAGAGGATCGGGCGCACGTAACAGGAAAGGCACTGCAATGGATCAGAGAATATCTGACAGGGAGGCAACAACGAGTCATGGTACGTGACGAGGTGTCAGAGTGGGCACCTGTGACGAGTGGGGTTCCACAAGGGTAAGTCCTAGGACCTGTACTGTTTTTGGTATATGTGAATGACATAACGGAAGGGATAGACTCAGAAGTGTCCCTGTTTGCAGATGATGTGGAGTTAATGAGAAGAATTAAATCAGTTGAGGATCAGGTAGGACTACAAAGAGACCTAGACAGGCTACAAGCCTAGTCCAGTAAATGGTTCCTTGAATTTAACCCTGCCAAATGTAAAATCATGAAGATCGGGGAAGGGCAAAGAAGACCGCAGACAGAGTATAATCTAGGTGGCCAAATACTACAAACCTCACTCAAGGAAAAAGATCTTGGGGTGAGTATAATACCGAGCACATCTCCTGAGGCACACATCAATCAGATAACTGCTGCAGCATAAGGGCGGCTGGCAAACCTAAGAATAGCGTTCCAATACCTCACTAAGGAATCGTTCAAGACTCTGTACATCATATACGTCAGGCCAATACTGAAGTATGCAACACCAGTTTGGAACCCACACCTGGTCAAGCACGTCAAGAAATTAGAGAAAGTGCAGAGGTTTGCAACAAGACTAGTCCCAGAGCTAAGGGGATTGTCCTACGAAGAAAGGTTAAGGGAAATCGGCCTGACGACACTAGAGGACAGGAGGGTTAGGTTAGACATGATAACGACATATAAAATGCTGCGAGGAATAGATAAGGTGGACAGAGACAAGATGGTCCAGAGAGGGGACACAGAAACAAGGGGTCACAGTTGGAAGTTGAAGACTCCTATGAGTCAAAGGGATGTTAGGAAGTATTTCTTCAGTCATAGAGTTGTCAGGAAGTGGAATAGCCTAGAAAGTGACGTAGTGGAGGCAGGAACCATACATAGTTTTAAGACGAGGTTTGATAAAGCTCATGGAGCAGGGAGAGAGATGACCTAGTAGCAATCAGTGAAGAGGCGGGGCCAGGAGCTATGACTCGACGCCTGCAACCACAAATAGGTGAGTACAAATAGGTGAATACACACACACACACACATACACAAACATAGGGGGTACTTGAAGGGGAGAAAACGGCCGGTCATTCTGATTTTCAAGACAGAAACAGTGCGAAACAGGATCCTGCAAGAGAAACCACAGCTGAAGGAATCGTCAGCAGAGCAAAAACAGAACGACAGCAGCTGAGGGAGTGGACACAAAAGCGAAAGGAGCTATTAAGAGAGACAAGGACAGAATCAGCAGAGGACAACCAGAGCAGGGCAGAGCAACAAGAGCAATCACACACAAAACCATCACCAGAACCCCACAACTAAACACGCTATACCAACACAGATCACAATCCACACTTACAGCCCCCACCCCACACTACGCTGTAGAATCAAGCAGCACACTGCCAGGTCGCCCACCCTCACAGACCCCCAAAACACAGTGATGTAGAGGAAACTGAAGGTATGGTGCACCAGTGCTGATGGAATAACGAATAAGTTAGAGGAGTGGTACGAGAGATTCAAAGAGGCATCACCGGACATAATAGCTCTTACAGAAACAAAGCTCACAGTGATGATAACAGATTCCATTTTCCTATGGGATACCAGATACTGAGGAAAGACAGAGGGAACAGAGGGGGTGGAGGAGTGGTACTGATGATCAAAACCAATAGGATTTTGTTGAGCTGGAGAGATGAGACAGAGGAGATGCAAGAGATTACATAATAGGAACACTTCAGTCTGGTGGTCCCAAGGTGGTAATTGCAGTGATGTATAATCCACCATAGAACAGCAGGAGGCCAAGGCAAGAGTATGATGAGAGTAATAGAGCGATGGTTGACACACTGGCCGAAGTGGTCAGAAGGGCTCATGTGAGCAGGGTGAAGCTACTGATCATGGGTGACTTCAGTCATAAGGAAATCGATTGGGAGTACATAGTAGAGTTACAAGTGTAGGGAGAAGAAGGAAGGGCCGGACGAATGAAGCCAAACTACAAGAAAAGGAACTACGTGGGCATGAAGAACTTCCTGCACGGGGTTCAGTGGGACAGAGAGCTGGCAGAGAAGTCAGTAGACGAGATGATGGAATATATGACAACAATTTGCAAGGAAGCTGAGGAGAGGTTTGTACCCAAGGGTAACAGGAATAGCAAAAAAGCCAGGATGAGCACATGGTTCACCCAAAGGTGCAGGGAAGCCAAAACCAAGTGTGCCAGGGAACAGAAGAAGTATAGAAGGCAAAGGACCAAACTCGCAGCAAACCATTGCTGCGAGTCCTGTCAATCCTAGATATTTTTAGCACGCTATTTACATCCCTTTATTAATTTCTGTTTTCCATTTATACACCTCAATCATATCCCCCTAATTCTACGCCTTTCCAGAAAGTGCAGATTCAGGGCCCTCAGTCTATCCTCATAGGGAAGATTTCTGATACCTGGGATCTTCCTTTGTACGTTTTCCAGTGCATTTATATCCATTCTGTAATACGGTGACCAAAATTGTGCAGCATAATTTAAATAAGGCTTAACGAAGGATAAATAGAGTTGAAGAACAACCTGAGGACTTCTATTATTTATACTTCTTGATATGAAGCCAGTGTATAAGTGTTAGCTTTATTGCGAACACTTATGCACTGTTGTCTTGGTTTCAGATTACTGCTAACCAGAAGGCCTACTGGCCCATACAAGGCAGGTCCTTATCAAAACCACCACTACCTAAGAATTTACTCCCGTATTCACGACACCAATCAAACCCAGCCCCTCCCACTCATATATTTGTCCAATCTCTTTTTAAAGCCACCCTAGGTCCTAGCCTCTATCACCCTACTCGGAAGATTGTTCCACGCATCTACAACTCTGTTCGAAAACCAGTACTTGCCTATGTCCTTTCTAAATGTGAATTTATCCAATTTAAATCCGTTATTTCTGGTTCTTACTTGGTTCGATATCCTCAGTATTTTATTAATATCTCCTTTGTTTATGCCTATCATCCACTTGTACACCTCGATGATATCTCCCCTCATTCTACGTCTCTCCAGAGAGTGGAGATTCAACGCTCTATCTTTATACGGAAGATTTCTTATACTGTAAATCATTTTAGTCATTCTTCTTTGTATGTTCTCCAA
>WNWK01034168.1:0-20615 GCA_009830355.1 Cherax destructor | reverse complement strand
GAAAAAAGAAAAAAAAAAAAAAAGGGGGAAACGGGGGAGGAAAGCCCTAGGAGGAATAAAAGGGGCAAAACCCCCTCCCGCCCCAAGAGGCCCTCAACACCGCAAGTAGCAGATGCTCCATGGAACCCGTCATACCCTACCCTTCATGCCAGTAAACCAGCAATCCGGATAGCAACCTCACATCCACCGAGCCACCTCGGCGACAAAAGAGAGGCGGCTGGATATCCGCTCACAAAGCATACTGCCTTCGGCCACCACCCCGGAATCCGAAAGGTGGCCTCCAGAGATAACACCGTCGCCCGAAAGATACCCAGGCCACCCCCGGAGACGGAGAGGGATCGGGACATCCCCAGGCGATCCAGATTCCACGGCAAACACACCACCGCCAAGAACCTCAACGGAATGGGAATGGACCACGGTACCCTTCCCTACCTAGGAACTAGAATGCCTGTGGAGAGAAGCTCCCAGGGTAAAAATGGGAAGGAAATGAGGGATGAGGATGAGGATGAGGAGGAGGATGAGGATGAGGAGGAGGAGGAGGAGGAGGAAAGGGAGGATGGGGTAGATGGGAAAGGGGAGGGGGGATTGGGGGGTAATTAGGTTCGGTCTGAGGAATACCAAGAGGTCCAATTCCTCAGACCGATAGCCTCTTTACCATGACAAAGAACCCCCCTTAAAGAGGATGTGACTGATAGTCTCATCAATTTCACTGATGTTTGAGACAATGGAAGTGTAGAACATTTACACTTTTAGAGAAACTATCATACAGGAGCAGAATCAACCTGTTAAAAGTAAGCCAGCAATTTCATTGCTCCTCTATCTCACAGTAAAAGGTCTGAGTCATAGCAAAAACAATCTTATCTATCCACCACAAAAGGGAAATAAAATTACTCTACTCTTTGCTTTCAACTCCTTTATTTTCAATGTTTATTAGATCTGTAAATTGTGTGTAAAGTACTGTACTACATATACAGTAGAGTGCATTTTTTTTGCTATGTAACATTATTAAGAATTACAAGACAATCGACATTATTGAACATCATCTCCCTACTGGTCTGTCAAATCGCAGTACAGTGGAACCCCGAGTTACGTACACCCTGGAAATCGTACAATTACGTATGTAAGTATAATATTTTAAGTGCTTCTTAAGGGAGTAAATTCGTTCGGTAATGGCACTTGAGCAGGCTTCTGGAATGAAGTTTTTACGTTACTCGGGGTTCCACTGTATTACTATATTCACATCTGTTTAGGTAAACACAAATTATATTACCTCTTAATACTGCTGTATAAGAAATACTTGGTTCACTTAAGTTCATGACCCACTGGTATTAAATTTAACTATGTGCTTAATTAAAACCTTACGGATTTCTGTTTGTTATTTTGTTAATTTAATAATATTTACCTGTCTTACTTAAATGTTTCATAGAAAATTTTAATACATAATACTGTTTTTCAAACTGACAAAACTCTTCACAAAAAGTTATATCTGCTTGATTTTCTTTCATTAGATAAATCCTGGAATGTTATATTATGTGCTAAATGAACAACTCAAATTATCTACATAGAAGCATCATGCTATAATGGGAATGTCAATTTTTTTATCCTGGTAGTACAGTAGTTATAGGAAATTACAGTGGTTCAAATAAGATGCAACTTATTAAATAAGAAGACCTCAGGTTAAAAAAAAAAAAATGAAATGTTAGGGACCTTTCCTACTCCCTCCATTAACATTTCTGGAAATAAGGAGTGAAAAAATGAACAATCTAGTGAATTTCTGGACCAACAATTGTAATACAATTAAGAGTCAATATGCCAATCCCCAATACTGTACCACAAATTTTATAAAAGATTCATAAAAACTTAACTGCATCATTTTTTAAGCACTTAAATGTAGTTGCTATGCGATCCTTTTGTTGGCAACTGAAGCATTGCATTATTAAGTATATTTGATAAAGGAAAAATGAATGTACAGTTCAAAAAAAATTATTGGTAAGATTACCAACAATATGTTAGGTAGATGGAAATGTGCAACTAAAACATTTACTGCGGCCACGTTTCACTCAGCAGGAACATTGTCAAGCCAATACAAACAATATAATGCATGAACACACAAAGAGTACTACTAATACTATCTACTCACCTACTACTACTATTAAATTCCTACTACTACCTTCAAGAATCCTCTGCTTTCTGGGCCCCTCACCTTACTCCCTTTATAAACCTTCTGTATCCATATACGTATTGCGATGTTTTTATTGGCATAACAAAACTCCTGGTGAGGGAAATGTAGTAACAGTAATTTTTTGTTAGTTGCATGTCCATCTATCAAACATAAAAAAAGGTTTGATGTAAAATAAATGAACAGTGTTGAGGATTAAAAACTAATATAAAAAATGCTGTATAAAAATATAAAATGGTAAAAAAATAGATGCAAGAACAGATAAAGACAAAAGTACATATTCAAGGCCAAGTAGAAAGAGTAACACCATCAAGAAGACTCCTTAGAGTAACACCATCAAGAAGACTCCTTAGAGTAACACCATCAAGGAGACTCCTTCACTTCACTGACAACTATTCAGACCAACAACTTTTATTTAAACCTCTTTTAAATTCCATTTCTTTTGGGAAAGAATAGGTAACAAATTAAAACACATGAGATTTAGCATATCTAAAATGAGTTTTACAGCAAGAATAATTTTTTTTTTCAACAAACCACCCATGTCTCACCAAGGCAAGGTGACCAAAAAAGAATAATGGAAGTTTTTCTTTTTAAATTTAGTAATTTATACAGAAGAAGGTGTTACTAATATTATAATCAAATACCCAGTTTTTAATTTAATAGGATGGTGTTGGTTTGTCATATATTACAATGGATTAGAAGACAATATATGTGAAAGATGTAATGAAGTATTTTAAAATCTATACTACAAGAAAAAAAAGTTTTGTAGCAATGAAAAACATAAATATAAAAAAGGAGCACAAAAGAGAATTAATATTGCTCCAAATTTACATAAAAAGCCTCGATGTGAAACCTATATAGAGGTTTATTTATACTTATATATATATATACTTATATATATATATATATATATCTATAACTATACCATACATGAACATGAGTACAATGAAGGAGCACCATTACACAGGTATGCACCAGAAAGATGCATTCTGGTTTAATGACAAATGGGAATGAGATTTCTCATTATATACAGAACAACTTACAAATTTCAAGTTTCTAACACTTGTTAAGCAGAGAAATAAGCTCACAGCTTAAGGCATCAAAGGAAAATATTCCTTCAGTTAAGAAGAGTAATGCATCAGGGCTTTCACATCAGCATGAAGAAATGAGAATTGTGAGGAACAAACCAACAGGTTCTTTGAAAGTAGGTGGCAAATAGACTGTAACATATATCTGTTTACATACATTGCCAACGCAAAAAATAATCTATACACGAGATTCTAGTGCATACATTTCACTTGCGTTTCTGCCATAGGAAAAGTAGGTGGAGCTTGTGATGATTTAATGGTCTGGAACCCGTCTTGCTCCATTGTTCCCCACGATTTCATGCTTCAGTGCTCTGCCAGAGCTCGGTGAGGAAGGAGGCCTGCTATGTTGTTCTTCAGTGTCCCTTTTACACTCGACCATGAACTTTGCCACACTATATCTCCGCTCCAAGTGGTCAGAATGGGTCAAACTAAACTTTCAATTCCAGAGAAGACCCTTGCACTCACCCTATTAGAGCAAGGCATGTCTGTGATACGCGTAGCCGTAGACCTGAAGGTGACAAGGATGGCAATTTACGTCAAGAAAGCAGCTGCCCCAGTCCCACCTGGCACCGTACCACCCAGGAAAATGGGCTCTGGGGCCCCCAAAAAGACTTCTCTTCGCACAGACAAGATCCCAGAGCTTACCTTCCTGGGTGGTACAGTGTCAAGTGGGACTGGGGAAGCTGCTTTCTTGAGGTTGTAAATTGCCATCCTCATCACCTTCAGGTCTATGGCTATGCGTATCACAGACATGCCTTGCTCTAATAGGGTGAGTGCACAGGTCTCCTCTGCAATTGAAAGTCTAGTTCGACCCAATCTGACTACTTGGAGTGGAGATATAGCATGGCAAAGTTCATGGTCAAGTGTAAAAGGGGAACTGAGGAACAACGTAGCAGGCCTCCTTCGTCATCGAGCTCTGGCAGAGCACTGAAGCGTGGAATGGTGGGGAACAATGGAGCAAGACAGGCTCCAGTACATTAAATCATCACAAGCTCCACCCACTTTTCCTATGGCGGAAATGCAAGTGAAATGTATGTACCAGAATCTCGTATATATATTTTTTTTGCGTGCACTGTACTTTAGGCTAGTTAACAGTTCAAGGGTTTGTACTATATTCCATTACAGCAGTTACACAAATATTGCACATAAAAAAAATATACATTATTTAAGGGAAAAGTTTGCTGCTAGCCTATTGCGAAACTTTCTCGATTTCTTCTGTGATGCTGTACTACTTGGATCTATGAATGCCTTTTTTATATCTAATGATGCACTATCACTGGATGTGCTATTGCCATTAGACTCTTGACTGCTTTCCATACTCCCCTGCTTGGACTCAATATATGAAACACATGGAGTATCATAGCCTGAAGTCTGATTCATCCAGGAAAAGGCCATGATTAAATCTGCTCTATTCTTGTCAAATGAGGCTGGGGTTCCATAACTAGATACTGCACTTAGGGTCTTGCTGCCTTGAACACTAACTGTTGTTGTCACAAGCTGAGTGTCACCTTCCCTACATGGTACAACCTGCAAGTCAGACTCTTCCACTCTCATGGGCTGAAAAAGACTTGGACTCCTTGAAATTCCTGTCATCCTACCTTCCTTACCTATGCTAGAATCTAAATGTGTTTCCTGACTTGAGGCTTGGGATGGTCTGGACGACTGAGAAAACAGCTGGTATCTCATGCTTGTCTTGTCTTGAGAGCTATGAACTGCACTAAGTACTTCATTATTTTGGTGGTGAACTAATTTATGTGCAAAAGTCACATGTTTTGCTTTTAATGATGGACTACCAGGCACCTTCAGACAAGAACTGGGTCTGTTCTCAGTTACAGGTAATTTTGAATCATTTACTGGTGGTGGGTTTTCAGAGGATGAATATTCTTTGCTTTTACTTGAAACAGTTTTATTTGAGTCACACTTACTACTTGGAGGAATGTTACTTGGGATTAATTCTTCTTTACCTTTTGCTTCCTTAATGTGTTCATGTTTTTTCTGCATTTGAAAATGATTTATAATAATGGAATCCTTAAGTGTCCTCCCATTCTCTTTCTCTGATGGATGTTTACATGAACTAAAATTACTAGTGTCCTTCAAAGGTGCTTCCAGTTGATGGGGCACCTCATTATATTCATTATTTACCCCTTTAACAATAATTGAGCCTCTTTGTTTACAATAGTCCTGACTGACAACAGGTGAATTTGGACAAACATTTTCTTGTTCCTTATATACCACATCTGTTAACACACTGTTAAGCTTGATTTTATCATTAATATGATTTGAAGCCTTCACTGAATTTCTACTGTGAGAGAAGACCGGAATGTTTGATGTTTTTCTGCTTAAAAGATGGGACTGATCCTCTGTTGCAACACCTTCAAATGATGAAGATACTTCATTACATGAACCAGAGTTATTAGAAACTATATGTTTATCAGTAGCTGATCCAGAACCTACCACAGAATGGAAGTTAATACAGGAGGAAGATTCAAGATTTTGTTTTGAAATGCTGCTTATTTCCATAGCAGAATGGTCCTGTACACTGTGTCCAGTTTGGCTGTAGTTTCTTCTGCGAGATCTTGGAGAAAGTTGTGAAAATGGACTAGGGGATCTTCCCAAAGATGCTCCACTAGCACTTCCTGTATCACTTCTGGAACAAATATGTTGAGGATCAGACTGTGCTTCTCTGTGTGTTGTATACTGTGACTGTGGGTAAGAATGCCTTGACTGGCATAAACTTGATGGTGGGTAATAACTAGTATGCTCTTGTAAGCTGACAGAAAACCAATGACTTGTTGGAGTTATAGTTTGTGGAGGCTCGTGTGGCGTCAGTGAAACCTGCCAGAAGAAACAAAGTGTAAATAATAAAATCTAACAGATTAATAAAGTTTTGAGGGAATAATGCTGTGCATAAATTTACAATCTTGCTTGAAGACTCAAAAAAACAACACTCAACATTCTTCAATATAGGTATTAATGTGTGTGTATATCTTATATGGGGAAGGGAAGTCTGTGGTTTATTGAGCTTCCCCAACTCGATGGCAACCAACTTCCTGGTTAACTTCAAGGGGAAACTTGATATACACCTACGGTTAGTTCCTAATCAACCAGGCTATGGTGCTTATCTTACTGTGCTGCTAGCACCAACACCCTGATTAATCAGGCAATCAACTAAGAGGCCTAGTCTAAGACTTGGACGTGAGGATGATAACTCCAAGTACAGTGGTACCTCGACTTACGATGGTCCCCAAACTCACCCTTTTATGTAAGTTTATTTTTTTAAATGCTTTTGTAAGTGTAATTTTGGGGGTCTAAAAGGACTAGTCTATTTTACAACATTTCTTAAGGAGATAAATTCGTTTGGTAATGGCACTTGAACAGCATTCTGGAATGAAAAAATATCGTAAGTCGAGGTACCACTGTACGTACTAAACTACCAGTAGGTAGACTGACACAGTAACATGTACATCTTTTACATTAATGACAATACCACTCAACAGCCCCTTTTCTGTATTATTTAAACTTTTCTGTATTATGAGAACAGATTACATAACATAAACAGTGATATGAAAAAGACCTGGAAAACCCTATCTGAAATTCTAGGAACTAAAAAGATATCCAAAAACAAAACTATCAAATTAACAAAATCAGATGAACCCCTACTCCCACCAACTGAAACAGCAAACAGACTTAATGTTTTCTTCTCCACCATAGGAAAGAATCTAGTGAGTAAGATCCCAAGCTCAAACAACCATCCATCAGACTACCTCACCAACACCTGCCTGAATACACTATTCTTAGCTCCAACCAACCCAATAGAAGTCTCGCTCATCATCAACACCCTTAAAAACAAGGCAGGAGATATAAACAACTTACCACCTTTTATGTACAAAAAAGCTTCTCAGGTACTGTCACCAGTTATTGCAACACTATTCAATAAATCCATTGAATCCTCCACCTTCCCATCAATTCTCAAAATAGCGAGGGTCACCCCGATCCATAAAGGAGGTGATCAAGTAGACTTGAATAATTATAGACCAATATCTAACTTACCTCTGCTCTCTAAAATATTTGAAAAATTAATTCATAGTGTCTGTAATGGAGTCTTTGCTAAAATCTCAGCTGGATGTACCATCTGCGGTGGTGAGCCAAGATGCTCAACAAGGCGAGAGTGAGATCAGACGGTACTACAGGATCGCTTGTCTTGATCGCTAAGAAAAAACAATAAAGTACAGCTTTAATGATAAAAGCTTTATTGTTCAGGCTGTAACACATACTGTAGTTCATACTCTCCTAACAAGATACAGTGTTACTACAGTGTTTATTGTGCAGGCTGTAACACTCAGTTCCTAACAAGAAACTGTTATTTTGAGAAGTTAGCTAGAGGCCGTGAAGAGGAGGCTGGAGATAGTGAGGAGGAGGAGGCTGGAGGCACTGAGGAGACTGGAGACAGTAGAGGTATTGTTTGAGAGCTTTTGTGTAACATGAATATTATGTTGAGAATGAGGTTGGTATAAATTTGAAGACATTGTGGTATTATGAAAATTAACCAAGAGAGTGTATTTATTTTGGGCAGATGTAACAAGGGGTTTT
This sequence comes from Cherax destructor, assembly GCA_009830355.1. Classification (NCBI taxonomy): domain Eukaryota; kingdom Metazoa; phylum Arthropoda; class Malacostraca; order Decapoda; family Parastacidae; genus Cherax; species Cherax destructor. The sequence goes on along the minus strand of WNWK01034168.1, from coordinate 12,758 downwards.
ACCTAGAAAATGTGCAGAGAACCTTCACGGCACGCATAACTGCGATAAACCACCTCAATTACTGGGAACGCTTGAAGTTCCTAAACCTGTACTCCCTAGAACGCAGGCGGGAGAGATACATTATTATATACACGTGGAAAATTCTCAAGGGATCAGTACCAAACTTGCACACGAGAGTCGCTCCCTACGAAAGCAAAAGACTCAGCAGGTGATGTAACATCCCCCCAATGAAAAGCAGAGGTGCCACTAGCACGTTGAGAGACAACACAATAAGTGTCAGGGGCCCAAGACTGTTCAACTGCTCCCAGCATACATCAAAGGGATTACCAACAAACCCCTGGCTGTCTTCAAGCAGGCACTGGACAGGCACCTAAAGTCGGTGCCTGACCAGCCAGGCTGTGGTTCGTACGTTGGACTGCATGCGGCCAGCAGTAACAGCCTGGTTGATCAGGCTCTGGTCACAGACCGGGCCGCAGGGGCGTTGACCCCTGGAACTCTCTCCAGGTATACTCCAGGTATAGACAGATCTATTCCTACCTCGTCTCACACAACGTACTCAACCCCTGTCAGTTTGGATTCAGGACTAACAAAAGCACAAATGATGCTATTATACACATGCTAGAGCTAATATACACCACTCTTGAGAAGAAAGAAATCCCACTGGGAATCTTCATTGATTTACGTAAAGCTTTTGATACAGTCGACCATGATTTACTGCTCACAAAATTAACACACTATGGTATAAGAGGGCACTTACTCAACTTACCTAAAGTCATACCTTAGTAACAGAAGCCAGTACGTGTACACAAATGGAGCTAACTCTTCCACACAACAAATTACAGTCGGTGTCCCACAAGGAAGTGTCCTAGGCCCACTCCTATTACTCATTTACATCAATGACCTACCGAATGCATTACAACTACTCAAACCCATATTATTTGTAGATGACATTACATATGTCTTCTCTCTCACCCAAACCCAGTCATACTGGCCAACACTGTTAATGCTGAATTACAGAAAATATCTACCTGGATGATGACTAATAAGCTTACTCTCAATACTGACAAAACCTATTTCATTCAGTTTGGAAACAGAGTTACTAATGTTCCACTTAATATAATGCTCAATGGATCACCCATCACAAGACTCACAGAGGGAAAATTCCTAGAAATCCACCTTGACAGTAGCCTCAAATTCCAAACACACATGGAACAAATATCCAAGAAAATCTCTAAGACAGTACAGTGGTCCCTCGACTAACGAAATTAATCCATTCCAGGAGCTATTTCTCAACACAAAACTTTCATAATTCGAAACCTTATTTCCATAAGAAATAATGTAAATACAATTAATCCGTTCCACCCAAAAATATTCACAAAAAAATAATATAAATAACATTTACTTACCTTTATTGAAGAGAGTTGCAGGCATCTGGAAGATAGGGAGGATGACAGGGGCAGGGTGTTAGTGGTTGGAAGGGAAATTCCCCTCCAAAAGGACTTCAGGTAACAAGTCCCTCTCTGGGGTTACTTCCCTTCTTGGTCTTTTAATCCCACTAGGACCAGCTTGAGAGTCACTAGAACCCTGTCGCAGAAAATAACCGTCCACAGTCCTCTGTTTCTGGCGCCTGTTTCCCTGCATCCCTGCTACACTCTCTGCATGAATGCTACACTCCCTGCATGCCTGCTACACTCCCTGCATGCCTGCTACACTCCCTGCATGAATGCTACACTCCCTGCATGAATGCTACACTCCCTGCATGAATGCTACACTCCCTGCATGAATGCTACACTCCCTGCATGAATGCTACACTCCCTGCATGAATGCTACACTCCCTGCATGAATGCTACACTCCCTGCATGAATGCTACACTCCCTGCATGAATGCTACACTCCCTGCATGAATGCTACTCTCCCTGCATGAATGCTACACTTCCTGCATGAATGCTACACTCCCTGCATGAATATTACACTCCCTGCATGAATGCTACACTCCCTGCATGAATGCTACCACTGGGGTGCCACTAGGAAGCTTCTTTGGACCCATGGTGACTTATTTCACAGTGACAATCACTAAACCACCAATAAACACAACAAATTTATTGTGAATGTTTGAAAGAGCACGCTGGGTAATGTTCTCTCAATAGTAAACAATGTTTGACTGGCGTCCTGCGCAGGCACAGGGCAGGCGTGGACCAGGCGGACAGGTCTAATACGTTTCGCTACACGAGTCCATTTTCGCTACACGAAAGCGAAAAAAGCTTTCGTTACACAATTTTTTCGTTATATGGGCCTTTCATTAGTCGGGGGTCCACTGTAGATATACTATCAAAGATACATTACTATGTGCCTCAATTAACTCTCCTTGCACTATATCATTCACTCATCTACCCTTATCTCACCTATGGAATTTGTGCATGGGGATCAACAACATTAAATCACCTTAGACCACTCATAACCCAGCAAATGGCTGCAGTCAGAATGATAAATTCCCACTCTAGACAGCACACTCCACCAATATTCAAAAGTCTAAAACTACTCACCGTAAAGAACATTCACACTTATTCTTGTGCCTACTACATACATAGAACTCTACACTCAAACATAAACCCTCAACTCAAATTTCTCCTCACCAACCTTAACAGGACACACAACCATAACAGAAGTCACAGAACACTTTTTTGATATACCCCGTGTCCATATCACCCTGTGTAAAAATTCTATGCACATAAATGGCCCCAAAATCTGGAATTCATTACCAGTAAATACAGTGGACCCCCGGAAATCGGCCACCTCCCAACTCGAACAATTATGTAAGTGTATTTTTGTAAGTGCTTTTGTAAGGGTATTTTTGGGGGTCTGAAACGACTAATCTAATTTACATTTGTCCTTATGGGAATAAATTTATTCGGTAATGCCACTCAAACAACATTCTGGAACGAATTATGGCCGATTTCCGGGGGTCCACTGTACTAAAATAACCTGGACTGAACATCAATTTAAGACTCTTCTCAAAAACCACCTACTCACCCTAAAATAAATACAGTGGTCCCTCGGTTTTCGCCGAAAATTCGTTCCAGAATGCTGCTCATGTGCCATTACCGAACGAATTTACTTCCTTAAGAAATAATGTCACGTAGGTTAGTCTATTTCAGACCCCCAAAAATACACTTGCAACAGCACTTATGAAAATACACTTTCATAAATGTTCGAGTTTGGAGATGCACGAAAACCAAGGGACCACTGTACTCTACACTCAATTCAACCAAAAAATCTCCCAAATACCTAAATCTTAAAACTTCAAAACTAGATTCCCAAAGTTCATACATTAATAAATACAGTGGTACCTCGGTTAATGATATTTTTTCGTTCCAGAATGCTGTTCAAGTGCCATTACCAAACGAATTTATCCCCATAAGGAATAATGTAAAATAGACTAGTCCTTTTAGACCCACAAAAATACACTTACAAAAGCATTTAAAAATATAAACTTACATAAAAGGACGAGTTTGGGGACCATCGTTAACCGAGGTACAGTGGACCCCTGCTATTCGAACGGCTCGGCAGTCGAACAAATCGTCATTAGAACAAGAAAATTGATATCGTCATGCGAACAAAATATCACGATTCGAACAAGTGTGTCCATCACCTGTCCGTCCAGGAGCTTGGAGAGCCAGTCCCTCGTTGTTTACACTCGAGAGAACAATACCCTGCACGCTCATCCAGACATTTCACACTTAATTATAATTGTTTGGAGTTTATTCATTAAGTGTGAGGCAGTGGTGGTTGAGGCAGTGATGAGAGGCAGTGGTGGTTGAGGCAGTGGTGGTTGAGGCAGTGGTGAGAGGCAGTGGTGGTTGAGGCAGTGGTGGTTGAGGCAGTGGTGGTAGAGGCAGTGGTGGTTGAGGCAGTGGTGAGAGGCAGTGGTAGAGGCTGTGGTGAGGCAGTGGTGGTTGAGGCAGTGGTGAGAGGCAGTGGTGGTAGAGGCAGTGGTGGTAGAGGCAGTGGTAGAGGCAGTGATGAGAGGCAGTGGTTGTTGAGGCAGTGGTGGTTGAGGCAGTGGTGGTTGAGGCAGTGGTGAGAGGCAGTGGTGGTAGAGGCAGTGGTGGTAGAGGCAGTGGTGAGAGGCAGTGGTGAGAGGCAGTGGTGGTTGAGGCAGTGGTGAGAGGCAGTGGTGAGAGGCAGTGGTGGTTGAGGCAGTGGTGGTTGATGCAGTGGTGAGAGGCAGTGGTGGTAGAGGCAGTGGTGAGGCAGTGGTGAGAGGCAGTGGTGGTAGAGGCAGTGGTGGTAGAGGCAGTGGTGGTAGAGGCAGTGGTGGTAGAGGCAGTGGTGAGGCAGTGGTGAGAGCAGTGGTGGTAGAGGCAGTGGTGGTAGAGGCAGTGGTGGTAGAGGCAGTGGTGGTTGAGGCAGTGGTGGTTGAGGCAGTGGTGGTTGAGGCAGTGGTGAGAGGCAGTGGTGAGAGGCAGTGGTGGTAGAGGCAGTGGTGGTTGAGGCAGTGGTGAGAGGCAGTGGTGGTAGAGGCAGTGGTGGTTGAGGCAGTGGTGAGAGGCAGTGGTGAGAGGGCAGTGGTGGTAGAGGCAGTGGTGGTAGAGGCAGTGGTGGTAGAGGCAGTGGTGGTAGAGGCAGTGGTGGTAGAGGCAGTGGTGGTTGAGGCAGTGGTGAGAGGCAGTGGTGGTAGAGGCAGTGGTGGTAGAGGCAGTGGTGGTAGAGGCAGTGGTGGTTGAGGCAGTGGTGGTTGAGGCAGTGGTGAGAGGCAGTGGTGAGAGGCAGTGGTGGTAGAGGCAGTGGTGGTTGAGGCAGTGGTGGTTGAGGCAGTGGTGGTTGAGGCAGTGGTGGTTGAGGCAGTGGTGGTTGAGGCAGTGGTGGTTGAGGCAGTGGTGGTTGAGGCAGTGGTGAGTAAACAAGATTAAATGAAGGTTCGGGAGGGAGTTTTGTAAACAAACCAGTTGTTGTTGTTGCTGTTACCAGCCTGACACGTACGATTTCTGTTCACTACTTGAAGCTGACTGGAAGTGATCTAATGCAGATAGCATTACAAACTCCGTTTTCTCTTATACTAACACGTCTGAAGGAGGAAAGAATGGGAAGATGTTTTCACAGCTGTAGCGAGAATGCTCGCCACCACCATCCTTCCCAGCCACCACATTCGTAATGACATACATATTTTATTCATTCTAGAGTGTATATCAGGTTTTTATGTTATTTATATTGTTTATTATGTCATATTAGATGAATTGTGATAGATAAATAAGCTGTCGAGTTGATAATAGCTTCACAGTGAAGTACTATTTTGTCATGCCTCCTGACAGCAGGAACGGATTAATTGTATTTCCATTATTTCTTATGGGAAAAATTAAATCGCCTTTCGAACATTTCACGTTAAGAACAAGCTCCTGGAACGGATTAAATTCGAATGGCGAGGGTCCACTGTACCACTGTACTACCTTATAGTATAAATACCTTCCTCACACACCAACTTGAAGCATTCTCATACTGTAAACTACTTTCAACAACACTCAGTGTTATTTTCCCATAATATAATTTCAATATTTACTATTGATATAACCAACCTACAAAATACTTTCACCTTGTCATAATGTAATATCCTCAGATAGTAATTTGAGTAAACTTAATATCTGCTATAAATATAAACTAATACAAACTAAATCAATTTCTCTAGTATTAAGTAGTCTATAAGCCACTAGATTTAGTCTGCCCATAATGCCATGGCATGATAAGTGGCTCTCTTTGCACTGCAATTCATAACTGTAATTACAAAATCTCGATGTAAACTTGCAATGAAATAAAAATATTATGTATTATTATTATTACTTATCTTTTAAATCATTACCATTGTTTTACCACTTTTTACAAATACAACATTTCTAGTATCTCTTCAGCAGCTCTTTTTTTCTTGGTTTATAAGAACATAAGAAAGAAGGAACACTGCAGCAGGCTTAAACCAATGACCCACCTAGTCAAGTCACTTCCACTTAAGGAAGGAGCACGGCATAAGACCTAGTAGCACAAGCAAGTCAGGTCCAGCTCACACCCACCCACACCCACTCATGTACAGTGGTCCCTCGGTTTTCGTGCATCTCCAAACTCGAACATTTATGTAAGTGTATTTTCGTAAGTGCTGTTGCAAGTGTATTTTTGGGGGTCTGAAATAGACTAACCTACGTGACATTATTTCTTAAGGAAGTAAATTCATTCGGTAATGGCACTTTAGCAGCATTCTGGAACAAATTTTCGGCGAAAACCGAGGGACCACTGTATTTATCTAACCTATTTTTAAAACTACACAATGTCTTAGCTTCTATGACGGTACTCAGGAGTTTGTTCCACTCATCCACAATTCTATTACCAAACCAGTGCTTTCCTATATTCTTCCTGAATCTGAACTTTTCCAACTTGAAACCATTGCTGCGAGTCCTGTCTTGGCTGGATATTTTCAGCACGCTATTTACATCCCCTTTATTTATTCCTGTTTTCCATTTACTATACACCTCAATCATATTGCAACTAATTCTATGCCTTTCTAGATAGTGCAGATTCAGGGCCAGCAGATACAGTGGACCCTCGAAAATAGGCTCCCTTGAATATAGGCGAATTTGAAAATACAGTGGTACCTCGGATTACGATGGTCCCCAAACTCGCCCTTTTATGAAAGTTTATTTTTTTAAATGCTTTTGTAAGTGTATTTTTGGGGGTCTAAAAGGACTAGTCTATTTTACATTATTCCTTATGGGGATAAATTCGTTTGGTAATGGCACTTGAACAGCATTCTGGAACGAAAAAATATCGTTAACCGAGGTACCACTGTAGGTCACATTTTTCGGCAAAATATTGGCTTGATATTCATCTGTTGGCTTAAAAATAGGCGGTCGTCTGAAACGCGTCCGTGAGGCCTCCCAGCTGCCTGGGCACAAACACCACATTGAGCGTCAGTGTGCATTTGTTTACCAGTTAGTGACCGCCACCCACGCATTCATGCCATACATTTTGTCATTATTCAATTGTTTTTAGTGCTTGCAACTGCTAAATAAGCCACCATGGGCCCAAAGAAAGCTCCTAGTGCCAGCCCTGTGGTAAAGAGTGTAGCAGGGATGCAGGGAGTGTAGCAGGGATGCAGGGAGAGGTGAGGTGTAGCAGGGATGCAGGAGTGTAGAGGATGCAGGGAGTGTAGCAGGGATGCAGGGAGTGTAGCAGGGATGCAGGAGTGTAGCAGGGATGCAGGGAGTGTAGCAGGGATGCAGGGAGTGTAGCAGGGATGCAGGGAGTGTAGCAGGGATGCAGGGAGTGTAGCAGGGATGCAGGGAGTGTAGCAGGGATGCAGGGAGTGTAGCAGGGATGCAGGGAGTGTAGCAGGATGCAGGGAGTGTAGCAGGGATGCAGGGAGTGTAGCAGGGATGCAGGGAGTGTAGCAGGATGCAGGGAGTGTAGCAGGGATGCAGGAGTGTAGCAGGGATGCAGGAAGTGTAGCAGGGATGCAGGGAGTGTAGCAGGGATGCAGGGAGTGTAGAGGGATGCAGGGTGTAGAGGGATGCAGGAGTGTAGCAGGGATGCAGGGAGTGTAGCAGGGATGCAGGGAGTGTAGCAGGGATGCAGGGAGTGTAGCAGGGATGCAGGGAGTGAGTTGCAGGGATGCAGGGAGTGTAGCAGGATGCAGGGAGTGTAGCAGGGATGCAGGAGTGTAGCAGGAAGGCAAGGACTTAGTACCTGAAGTGTTAATGGAAGGGGATTCCCCTCCAAACACTAGCAATACCTTCTTCCTCTCCCCTCCTTCCTTCTTCCACACAACAACTCTTCAATAAAGGTAAGTGTCAATTTATTACAGTTTTATACTATATATCTCATTGTTTTCTGTGTAGATAAATGTACATTTCATGTAAAAAAAAAAATTTTTTTTAAATACTTTTGGGTGTCTGGAACGGATTAATTTGATTTACATTATTTCTTATGGGGAAAATGGTTTTGAAAGTCGTCCATTTTGAAAATAGGCGGACTCTCAGAAACGGATTATGGACAGATTTTCAGGGGCCCACTGTACATGGGATCAACTTTGTCATACTCTTCTGTACATTTTCCAGTGCATTTATATCCATTCTGTAATACAGTGACCAGAACTGTGCAGCATAATCTAAATGAGGCCTAACCAAGGATATATAGAGTTGAAGAACCTGAGGACGTCTATTATTTATACTTCTTGATATGAAGCCAAGGATTCTGTTAGCTTTATTGCGAACACTTATGCACTGTTGTCTTGGTTTGAGTTTACTGCTAACCAGAACTCCTAAATTCTTTTCGCAATCAGTAGTATTAAGATCTACATTATTCAGTTTATATGTGGCATGGTTATTTTCCCGTCCAACATTTATAACTTTGCATTTGTCTATATTAAACTGCATCTGCCACTTCTCAGACCATTTCTAACATTTGGTGCATTTGTTTTACTGTATTCACTAAACAATACGTCATATGACATTATATTTGTACTGTACTGCTTTTGTAACTACAGATATATAAAATTTCACTACACATATATCATAAGCATGTACATAACTTTATCAGTATAGAGATAAATGTGTGCTGTAATTACTGCAGCCCTTTAACCCCTTAACTGTCCAAATGTAGATCTACGTTCTTACCGCTAGCGCTCCAAACGTAGATCAACGTTTTATTTTTCCTGCCTCCAAATTTGGCACGATTGGCCTGAGATGCCTGGTCAGCATAGAATGGGTCTTAACACTCGGTGTGCACAGTATTAAAAAAATCTGGGACCACTTAGTACCTTGTGGGAGCACCAGTTCAATTGAGCACCAGCTAGAGCAAACAGCACGGCAAACACCTAGGATTCACCTAATGTCATGTAGTATTAACACTCCCATTTTAAGAGGAAAGTGATGTTGACCCCGAGTTTAGTGGCTTTGAGGTGGATGTGGCCATAAGGTCGAGGAAATATAAAAATTCGATAATAACCTATGTGCAACATTTGTGCAACATCCTTTCAATTTTGGTATCACTGGTAGTGTCATCCTGCCAGAATGTCTTATAACCTATGCCCTAAGTAAAGAGAAACAATTCTGGAAAGTGTAATAGTATATGTTCGGCAGGCTGGCCAGCTGGCTGGCTGGCCGGCAGCTGGCTGGCTGATTGACTTTGGCTGTCTCTATCTCCGTCTGTCTGTCTGTATCTATATCTGTCTCTGTCTCACAGGTACACATAAATACAATTATACATAGTGTAAATTACCTAGGATAACCCAAAATCCAGACAAAGTGCTATACTGTGCTTGTAGATATAATGCATAGTAAGCATGACTGCCAAGTAATATGTACTATTTACACTTGCTCAGGGATCAGATGTGACGACTGTCGTGTGCAATACCTGTTGGTTCACGAGTGGCTCTCTGAGATAGAGAGAGAGACAAGCAGACAGAAAGAGAAACAAGCAGACAGAGAGACAGATAAGCAGAGACAGAGATAATCAGAGAGCTAGACAGACAGATAGATGGAGTGCTAGACAGACAGATAGATGGAGAGCTAGACAGATAGATGGAGAGCTAGACAGATAGATGGAGAGCTAGACAGATAGATGGAGAGCTAGACAGACAGATAGATGGAGAGCTAGACAGACAGATAGAGGAGAGCTAGACAGACAGATAGAGGAGAGCTAGACAGACAGATAGAGGAGAGCTAGACAGACAGATAGATGGAGAGCTAGACAGACAGATAGATGGAGAGCTAGACAGTCAGATAGATGGAGAGCTAGACAGCAGATAGATGGAGAGCTAGACAGACAGATAGATGGAGAGCTAGACAGACAGATAGATGGAGAGCTAGACAGACAGATAGATGGAGAGCTAGACAGACAGATAGATGGAGAGCTAGACAGACAGATAGATGGAGAGCTAGACAGACAGATAGATGGAGAGCTAGACAGACAGAAAATATGATGGAGAGCTAGACAGACAGATAGACAAAGAGCTAGACAGACAGACATGTTTATGTGTAACAGTGAAAACAAATAAAGCCAAGGCAGTGCATGCTCATCAAATGTCACCACTGCTGCACTGTCAGCAGTGGAGTGACACTTGTCTTACATCATGCTTCAAGGGAACTTATTATTATTATTATTATATACTCTCGCATATCCAAAACATTGCTGGGATCTATAAATATTATGTATATATTTCTAGACAATAGTTTGTGAATAAGGTAGGTGAAAATGTTCACCTGTCACTGTGTTTGTGACTATTTGAGTACTGTTTCAGTACCTAATATTAGTGTCAGAACAAAGATTAGCTATGAAATCACAAGAACTACTACAAATTGTAATTATCAGAACATAAAAATTAAACAAATTAAAAAAAAAAAAAAAAGAAGAAAAAAGGTATATCAGCAACACTTCTGCAAGCAGCAGTGCTTCATGTTGTCATCAGATGAGCAACAAGAAACCCGACTTTGCGGCCTTATATCTCCGTAAGTACTGACTCTAGAATTTCTTCTTTTTACATTACTTTATGTAAAAAATGTCCTTCTTTACACATCTACCATCAATAATGATGTCAGATATGTAGTGATGTCAGATATTTAGTGTAATGATTTTTCAAAATATTCGGAGCGCTGGGCGAAAGACTGTAGATCTACGTTTGGGCAGTTAAGGGGTTAAGTAACCAATAAATTAAGACTTAACCAAAATACTGGGATGTAATATGAGCTTTGTAAAAAATACTGTACAGTATATTTTCTCATTTTGTTATCTACTGATGTATTGTATGCTTTTGTCAATCTAACTCTGAATAACCCATGCAGGTTTATCAGTGAACATGAAACTAATACTAACATACAAATGGTGGTATAAGTGTACTGACCTTGACATGACCACGGACTGCACCACGGAGGTCAAGCAGGGGGTACCAGCCACACAGGGACACGTGACCACTCCAGATAGAGGTAGCATCTACACAAACAAAGCCCAGTAGAAGATCATCAACAGAAGTTCTTTGACATACTTGTGTGTGATGAACTTTCAGGATGAGACTCCCATCAGTCTGACAAATAAAGCAGAAAATATTATGGAAGAAATATGAAAACCAATGAACATGAGGAAAAAATATAAAAGTCACAATACAGTGGCTGGGACAATTCACAACTACCTCGCTCTCTTAAGTTTGGTTCAGTTGTCATCATGGGGTAAAGATGAAAAATATGAAAACAGTATTTTTGGAAAGGATAGTGTGTAAGTGGCAGTGTGTGTGTAGGACATAACTAATAGAAAATGAATAAAGGTAAGTTGTTTGTAATGTAGACCATAAGCTTTTTCATGACAACCAAAACTGTCCATCAGCCATAGCTTACAATCCTCATTCACCTATCAAAAAAATTAAAAAATAGGGAAAAAAGCATGTACAGCCTCTCCTCACTTAACTAATTTATGTCAACCATCTTTGATATTACTTTAATGTCACCCTTGCACCAATCATAACATTTTAAGTATATTTTTAAATGTTTATACAGTAGTGTACTGTATACGGTAGGGCCCCACTTATATGGTAGGTTAGGTTCCAGGTTTCTGCCGGAAAGCGGACATTGCGGGAAAGCAGACCACCATTTGTTTCCACTTATAAATGTCAGCTAATAAGTTTACACTAACATATACTAAGTTAGCAATAGAACAAGGCATTAAAAAACAATAAAAAGTAAAATTCACATACAGTACATTCATTACTTACCTCAAAATAATTGTAGTCTTAATGTAGGGTGAGAAGTGAGTACTATAGTGTTTATTGTAAGAAGTTAGGTGTGGTAGCCAGTGAGGCCACCCCACCCACCCCACCCACACATAATATACTTTGACATTTAACCCTTTGACTGTTGCAACCCCAAATCATGAAGTGTCTTCTGTTGTCGCAAAATTTTCGAAAAAAAAAAAATTATTTTTCTTATGAAATGATAGAGAATCTTTTCCCGATGGTAATGACACCAAATGTATGAAATTTGATGGAAAACTTACGGAATTACGCTCTCGCGAAGTTAGTGATCTCGGCAATATACAGTGGTCCCTCAGTTTTCGTGCATCTCCAAACTCGAACATTTATGTAAGTGTATTTTCGTAAGTGCTGTTGCAAGTGTATTTTTGGGGGTCTGAAATAGACTAACCTACGTGACATTATTTCTTAAGGATGTAAATTCGTTTGGTAATGGAACTTGAGCAGCATTCTGGAACGATTTTTTGGCAAAAACCGAGGGACCACTGTATACGCATCGGCAATTTCGCTGACTTTGAACCCTATTTTTGGCAAATTCCATTGTTCCAGTCGACCAAACTCATAGCTATTTCTTTAGAACACCATTTGGTCTATCGATTGAGTACAAGAAACCACCAATTTACTGATTTCAACTACCCAATAAAGTGGTCAGAATTGGCAATTTGGCTAATTTGATGCATAATAAAAAAGTTGTCAATTTCAAAATAGGGTCCAGAATAAACAATGCAGACATTCCTGGCACTAAAATAAGATTTTCTCTGTTCATTAGTCACGTCTTTAGGCCCCTCTTATATTACTCTTGCTTTCTATTTTGATTTATTATTCACACAAAAAATAGAAGATTTACTGTTATGCAGACTACTGCATTATTGCAAAAATGGTATAAATAATATCAGTGCACTTGTGAAAGAATATTAGTCTCACCAGTTGACGTGTATTGGACGCGTGGCATGATTTGTTTACTCTTGAACATTGGCAAAAATCAA
>WNWK01034167.1:0-20616 GCA_009830355.1 Cherax destructor | reverse complement strand
AGCTCTTATTGTTCGCCGTCGTAGATGCCTTTGCTGAATCGTACCCGCGACGAGACGATTCTCCCATCGAGACCGTTCCACTTCACCTCCAAGACCGTCAGTCCAGTTATTGCAGATGACCAGTCTGGGGACGCTTACACTGCCCTCTGCTGTAACTTCTACTGTCGAGAGATGTCACTCGCCAAGCCGCAGTTAAGCCTGTTGGCAGGCGACTGTCAGCCTCGTGTCACAGCTTCAGTGAGCAGCCTGCACAAAGATGATGTCACTTTGACTGCTAGCCCCCTCACTGCAGTATGGTGTATGTTGTTACGACCTCCAGATGTTTCACCGAGTCGTCCCTGTCATGATTCTCTCCACACTCGCCAGCAGCGACAGCTCCAGCGACAGTACCAGTCGAGGAATGTCCTCCTGAGTCGCTTGCCAGTCCTGTCCTGTTGCGACTACTGACGACGCCTCACTCGAGGGCACGAGCAGTTGTGCCCCAGGTTGAGTGAACCCTGCAGTGACTACTACGATGTCTGCTTCACCTCCCAGAGGAGACCGTACCCTGTTACGTCACAGCTCATGTCTCCCGTGTTGCAGTATGTATCCAGACGCAGGAAGGCGTGCAGTGCTGCATCGACGCTCACTGCCTTACACCACGAAGCACACCGTTTTTTTCTTCCCTCTCTGGAGGAAGTTTTTTTTTTCTATGTCCATATGTTTATGTATATATGTTTGTTCTTTCGTGTTCTGTGACCTGTTCTTGCGAGAGAGAGACCCGAGTTTTTTTTTAATGCCATTCATGGTCGGGTCGACCATGGGTAGCGTGACCGAGCAATGTAGACAGCCTGACTGTCTGCATAGACAGCCATGCTGTCTGCCAGCTGAGTTCATATTTCGTGCCATGCTAGTTTCCATAGTATTCCGCCAGAGGGCAAGCCTAGTAGGCGTACCCACGTCTACCAGACCCGCCCTGGCCCACTCTCACTTGGCGCCCAGACTTCACTCAGTCAATAGGCCTACTCCTCTCCCTCTCGCAAGGGGCATGGCCCACCTGGGCCATGGCCACAGACACGCAGCCTGTTACCCGCACCTTTATTACAAATAAAGTAAGAAGCCTCCGAAGCCTTATCTTTTCAACCACGCCTCCAAAACGCCAAACATACATCGTTATAAATGCGAAGCCACTGTGAAGATGGAGGACGAAAAGAGATGTAAAACCTCATCAATGGAGGATGAGGAAGGAACCTCATGAAATGCAGTAAGATGTGCGTAAAGGTCCCATTTCGCCCGGTCAAATTGCCAGCGTGGGCAACGAGGAGGTGGAAAAAACGAAGGGGACTTAAGGATGATTGGGAAATGATCGCTGTCATGTAAATCCGGGAGGACAGACCGGGTGAAGTCAAGGACTGTTGAGGAAGAGCAGATGGAGAGATCGATACAGGAGAAAGAATGAGTTCGAGGATCAAAATAGGTAGGAGTACCCATATTTATAACATGGAGAGGGAGAGAAGCAAGAAATGCCTCCAACTGAACGCCACAGGAGTCACAGTGCGACCCTCCCCAGCGAAAATGGTGTGCGTTAAAATCGCAAGTAACAGAAGGGGTGGCGGTAAGGAAGAAACCAGAAAATCAACATCTGGGATAGACAATGCCTGCGAAGGGGAGAGATATAAAGAACAGTGTATACCACGTATTCAAGTGGATATGGACTGCGGTGTAATGTAAGGAAGAAGGAACATAGAGCTGACGGTATGGAACACCAGTGCGTATAAGAAGAGCACTTTCGTTAAAGGTTCCATCGGAAAAAGGATCCGATGAATATAACAAATCATAGCCTGAAAAGGGCCTAATAACAGTGGATTGTAATTTGGGTTCTTGCAAACAGACCCCAACAGGGAAAAACTGGGAGAGCAACACCTGAAGTTCACCCCGGTTACCACTGAGGCCTCGGATATTCCACTGCAAATAAGCCATGATTTATGGAGAGAAAGATATAAGTCGAAGAGAGAGGAATCTATGGACTAGAGTTAGAAAAGTCCATGTGTGGAGGCAGCAGAAGATCTGTAATCAAAGGAGTAGGACGCTGTGAAGGAAGGAGGGGGTAGACGGAGAAGAAAGAGGAGGAACCGGAGGTGGAGCGGTGTCCATCAACGTTCCAGACTCTGCAATAAATTCTGCGATAGCTTCCAGATTTTCGGAAGACAAAGATGCAGAATGTGGGACAACATTAGAAATGGAAGGAGTGAGCAACTATCAGGGAGACTATAGACTGTACTAAAGTAGAGGGCGAGGAAATGGAAGAGGAAACTGTTGAAGGGGCTTGGGAGGGGACAGGAGTGGAAGTGGCCTGAGGAGGGACAGTCAGGGAAGGAACTTGAGAAGGGACAGAGGATGAAGATATTGTATGAGGAGAAGGATGAACCTCCACACACGTTACAGAACTAGTCGGAGGCGAAGAACCCGGCAATAGGGATTTTTTGCCGGACTTATGAGAAGAAGGGGGGGCGCTGAGACTTAGGTGGGGGATGAGGGCGTGTAGACACAGAACTGTGCGAGTGAGTAGAGGAAGGAGAGTGGACAGAATGGGATGCCGAAGTAGGGACCTAGGAGCCAAGAACAGCAAAAGGATTCGAGACAGGGGTGATGGAGGATGTTGTAACCACAGAGGAAGTCGAGGAAGTTGGGACCCCAGAAGTGGGGCGACGTTTAGCAATGCGAGAATAGCAAATACGGGGAAGTCTCCCTTGTAGGCGTAGATGAGACACAGCCATAGCATATGAGAAGCCTTCCGCCTCTTTGAGACAACGGATTTCCCGCTCATTCAGGTAAACCTGACAACGGCGAGAGTACGATGGATGTGCCTCATGACAGTTAAGGCAACAGGGAGGTAGAGTACAAGAAGGACTGGCATGGTCATCGGCACCACAGACTGGGCATTCCGCCATGGACCTGCAATATTTCGCTGGATGACCAAAACGCCAGCAGTTTCTACACTGTTGTGGTGTAGGGGTCACCTTTCGAACTTGTAAACGTTGACCTACAATGTAAACCGAAGGTGGTAGTTCACGGCAGTCAAATGTTAAACGAGCTATATTGCAAGGATAACATCTTCGCTTATTGGCAGGAAGGACAAAAGTGTCAACTTTAAGGATAGGGAGTTCTTGGAGCTCAAGCTGCTCCAAAATGTCATCACCACATGTCTGGAAATTCCGTTGGACAATGGTGTGGGGTAAAATGACAGAACCACTACAAGAATTGAGAGAATGATGCTTGTCAATAGTGATAGGAACAGTATTTATGGTCGTAAGAAGAGAAAGATCACGAGCTTGGCTAGCATTCTGGACCGTGATGATGCAAGTGCCGCTCTTGAGAGCGTGAAATGAGATATCTTTACCAACATGGCGTAGCAGAGCCTTACCAATACTATGGTCTGAAAGATAGGTATTAGGAGAAGTCGGTTGCAGAGTAAAAAACTTTGTCCATTGAGTAGTTTGAAACAGAGAGTTTAAGGGGAGTGCGTGACGAGCTTGTCGTTTCTAAGATGAACGAGAAGGAAGTGTCGAATCGTCATGTGTGGGTCTTGGTCGTTTGGGTGTGGGACCGGGGGTGGTCCGATGTGAGACCGGCGAGCGATTCGAAAATTGCCGCACCGTCGAGGGAGAAGCCGGAATCAAGGTCAGAGAAGAGCGAAGGTCAGATTTGTCAAAAGGGGTCAGAACCTCGGTACCTGAAGCAGGTGACGAACCGGCACCAGCAAGAGGTACAGGGGCATGAGAGGTTTCCAAAGAGTTGTCCGTTAACGAGGCAGGGTCAGTACTGGGTGCGGTATCAGGAAGGGGCCTGGGGGTAGTGGGTTCATGGATTGGGTCAGCCATGGTTAGGTTACTTCTTTTTATTTTTATGAAAAAAAAATAAAAAAAGAATAAAATAAAAAAAAAGAATAAAAAAAAGGGGGGGAACGTGGAGGAATAGCTCCTAGGAGGAATGAAAGGGAGCGTAAATCCCCCTCCGCACCCAAGAGGACCTCAACACCGCAAGTAGTGCAGATGATGCATGGAACCCGTGCCATACCCTACCCTTCATGCCAGTAAACCAGCAATCCGGGATAGCAACCTCACATCCACTGAGCCATCTCGGCGGACAAAAGAGAGGGCGGCCGGATATCCGCCACAAAGCATACCGCCTTCAGTCACCACCCCTGGAATCTGAAAGGTGGCCTCCAGAGATACACCCGTCGCCCGAAAGATACCCAAGGCCACCCCCCGGGTGACCGGAGAGGGATCTGGACATCCCCAGGCGATCCAGATTCCACGGCAAACTACACCACCGCCAAGGACCTCAATGGAATGGAATGGACCACGATACCCTTACCCCTACCTAGGAACTAGAATGCCTGAGGAGAGAAGCTCCCAGGGTAAAACTGGGAAGGAACTAAGGGAGGGATGAGGAGGAAGAGGAGGAAAGGGAAAAAAGGGAGGATGGAGGAGATGGGATAGGGAAGGGGGGATTGGGGGGTAATTAGGTTCGGTCTGAGGAAGAAGACCAAAAGGTCCAATTCCTCAGACCGATAGCCTCTTTACAGCGACAATGAGCCCCCCTTAAAGAGGATTATTCTCGGGGAAATACATACTGGAGATTTTGATCAGCTTGCATCCTATGGGATCAATGAAAGATCTGGATGTTTATGTGGATTTTTCAGTGTTATTTATTGGACTTATCAACCACACTGTAAAATCTTGCAATTTTCATATTTGTAATCCCTATGCAATCAGAATGTGTCTTAATAAACAGAGTACAGTATCTTGGTTCTTATCCACACATTTGTTTCCTCTCAAACTGACTTTTGTAACTGTGGGCTTATCTAATCACTTGAATCATGCAGCTGGACTACTTGCATGAGCTGCACTGGCTCCCTATCAAAGCAAGAACTGAATTTAAATCTGTTCATTAACATGTAAAGCTATTAAGTTTAAAGAACGCAAGTATCTTACAGATATGCTTGTACCTTTTATATTGGGCACAGGAATGTTTCTAAGAATTGCTGCAGAGAGAGAAATCACAGAGAAAAAGCCTCTTCTTATGTAGTTCCCAAACTACAATGGAACCTCGGTTTTCATGATTAATCCGTATGAAAAAGTCTGACGATAAACCGAATCGTACAAAACGGAAGCAATATTTCCCATAAGAAATAATGTAAATCCAATTACTCTGTTCCAGACACCCAAAAATATTAACAAAAAATACATACAATAGGGCATACGAAAACTGAGGTTCCATGCAAACTAGGGCATACAAAAACTGAGGTTCCACTGTATTACAGTTTACCAGTGTCTGGTAAGAGTTAGGAATATGTTTATGCTTTTAAGTCTCAGTTGAAAGAACATCTGTTTTTAGAGCTAACAATCTTGGCGATCATATTCTCACTCCTGAATATAAACTGTAGTATTCTTTTTACTGTAGTTGTAATTATGGCTCAGTATGTGAGTTTGTGAATTTCTTGAAAGATGTGCTTAAAGATTATATGGAGAGTTACAGTTATGCATTTTTAAAAAATCAAACAATAAAACTGTTAAACCACTGAATACTGCATAAAATCTAAAAAAAAAAAAAAAACTTGTCTAGCTAGCCCTTTACCAGGCCATGCATCAAATTTGAGACACTGCAACATTTGCAACCTATATTCTGATAATATAAGCAATTCTAAGACATATTTATTTGTGTTCATTTGTCAAGTTTATTTATTTTAGGCGCCTCTAAAATACCCTCTATGGCAGAATCAAATATGAGGCACACCTGGCCTGGTAAAGGGCTAGACTGAATAGATTTTAAGCTATCTTTAAGAAAAGAAAAGCATATTGCCTTGATATGAATTCTGTCTTGCACCTACTGCCAGGTTAGCATTCTGCGATGTTACTGAAGCAGATAACCAAGAGGTGTTTTAATACTCCAAGGTATCTCTTCTTTAGCAGCAACCATCACTCTTACAGCACTCTGTAAATCTTAAATAACACAAACAATATTACATACGCTTTCCTCTCATGTGTGATACAAGCAGAAGATTGTAGTTAAAAAACTTTTTTTTTTTTGGACAGAGTGCTAATATTGCAGCTTTTGTGTCTAAATTTACATGCTTTACTGGATTACTTTTTTGAGAAAAGTTCTTTACATTTTTTTATTAACACATCGGCCGTTTCCCACCAAGGCAGTGTGGCACGAAAAAGAAAGACTTTCACAGTCATTTACTCCATCACTGTCTTGGCAGAGGTGCACTTACACTATGGTTATAAAACTGCAACATTAACTCCCCTCCTTCACAGTGCAGGCACTGTACTTCCCATCTCCAGAACTCAAGTCCGGCTCGCCAGTTTCCCTGAATACCTTCATAAATATTACCTTGCTCACACTCCAACAGCACGTCAAGTCCTAAAAACCATTTGTCTCCATTCACTCCCAACACACTCATGCATGCTTGCTGGAAGTCCAAACCCTTCACACACAAAATATCCTTTACCCCCTCCCTCCAATTTTTCTTAGGCCGACCCCTACCCCGCCTTCCCTCCACTACAGATTTATACACTCTCGAAGTCATTCTATTTTGTTCCATCCTCTCTACATGTCTGAACAACCTCAACAACCCCTCCTCAGCTCTCTGCAATCCTGCACCTCCTCCTAATTTCCAAACAACGAATTCTCTGCATTATATTCACACCACACATTGCCCTCAGACACATCATCTCCACTGCCTCCAGTCTTTTCCTTGTTGCAACATTCACCACCATACTTTGCACCCATATAAGAGCATTGGAATTACTACTCTCATACATTTCCCTCTTTGCTTCCAAGGACAAAGTTCTATGTCTCCACAGATTCCTCAGTGCACCACTCACCTTTTTCCCCTCGTCAACTCTGATTCACCTCATCTTTCATAGACCCATCTGATGACACGTCTACTCCTAAATATCTGAATACATTCACCTCCTCCATATTCTCTCCCTCCAATCTGATATCCAATCTTTCGTTACCTAATTTTTTTTATCCTCATCACCTTACTCTTTTCTATATTCACTTTTAATTTTCTTCTTTTACATACCCTACCAAACTCATCCATCAACCTCTGCAACTTCTCTTCAGAATCTCCCAAAAGCAGTGTCATCAGCAAAGAGCAACTGTGATAACTCGCACTTTGTGTTAGATTCTTTATCTTTTAACCCCACACCTCTTGCCAACACCCGAGCATTCACTTCTCTTACAACCCCATCTATAAATATATGTATAATGAACAACCACGGTGACATCACACATCTTTGTCTAAGGCCTACTTTTACTGGGAAATAATCTCTCTCTCTCCTACACACTCTAACCTGAGACTCACTATCCCCATAAAAATTCTTCACTGCTTTCAATAGCCTACCTCCTATTCCATACATTTGCAGCATCTGCCACATTGCCCCCCTATCCACCCTGTCATATGCCTTTTCCAAATACATAAATGCCACAAAAACCTCTTTACCCTTATGTAAATACTGTTCACCAACATGTTTCGCTGTAAACACTTGGTTTACACACCCCCTACCTTCCCTAAAGCCTCCTTGTTCATCTGCTATCCTACTCTCCATCTTACTCTTAATTCTTTCAATAACAACTCTACCATACACTTTACCAGGTATACTCAACAGACTTATACCCCTATAATTTGTGCACTCTTTTTTGTCCCTTATGCCTTTATACAAAGGAACTATGCATGCTCTCTGCCAATCCCTAGGTACCTTACCCTCTTCCATACATTTATTAAAAGCACCAACCACTCCAAAACTATATCCCCACCTGCTTTTAACATTTCTATCTTTATCCCATCAATCCCAGCTGCTTTACCCCCTTTCATTCTACCCACTGCCTCATGAACTTCCCCCACACTCACAACTCGCTCTTCCTCACTCCTACAAGATGTTATTCCTCCTTGCCCTATACAGTGAAACCCCGAGTTATGGCCACCCCAAGTATCGGCGGCTTCGAGTTTTGGTCGCTTTTTTCGGCCTAATTTTGCCCCGACTTTCAGGCGTTGCCCCAAGTTTCAGCCGGCGTACCAGACCTGTCCACCTGCCCGCGCTTGTGCACCTCGCCTCGCAGGCGCCGTGAGCCAGTCTAGCGCTGTTTACCCTTGAGTGAACATTACCCTGCGTGCTCATCCAAACATTACACAATAAATTCATTGTCTTTAGTGATTGTGACTGAAATAAGTCACCATGGGTCCAAAGAAGCTTCCTAGTGGCACAGCTGTGGTAAAGAAAGTGAGGAACACCATAGAACTGAAGAAGGAGATAGTAGAAAATATGAGAGTGGCGTACGTGTGGGGAAGCTTGCCAGGATGTACGGAAAAACAAATCTACTATCACTTCTATCCTGGCAAAGAGAAAATAACTCAAGGAAGTTGATGTTGCAAAAGGTGTTGACACGTTTGCCAAAAATAGATCAAAAACAGAGGAAGAGGTTGAGAAGTTGTTGATGGTGTGGATAAACAAACAGATAGCAGGTGATAGTATTTCCGAGGCCATCATATGTGAAAAGGCAAGGCAGTTGCACGCAGATCTTGTCAAGAAAATGCCTGGAACCAGTGCTGATGTTAGTGAGTTTAAGGCCAGCAGAGGCTGGTTTGACAGATTTAAGAAGCGTAGTGGCATACACAGTGTGATAAGGCATGGTGAGGCAGCCAGTTCAGACAAACGTGCGACTGAAAAATTTGTGAATGAATTTAAGGGGTACGTAGACACTGAAAAATTCAAACCCCAACACGTGTTTAATTGTGGCGAAACAGGCCTGTTTTGGAAGAAAATGCCAAGCAGGACCTACATTACTCAGGAAGAAAAGGCACTGCCAGGACACAAGCCTATGAAAGACAGGCTAACTCTCTTGTTTTGTTCTAACGCTAGTGGGGATTTTAAAGTGAAGCCTTTACTCATGTATCCCTCAGAAAATCCCAGTGTTTTCAAGAAACACAATGTGGAAGGCTAACAATAAGGCATGGGTCACAAGGCAAATTTTCATAGAGTGGGTCCATCAAGTGTTTGGCCCCAGTGTGAAAAAATACCTCCAGGAAAAGAAATTGCCAATCAAGTGCCTCCTGGTATTGGACAATGCTCCTGCTCATCCTCCAAACTTGGCAGACTTTTTGTCTAGGGACTTCAGGTTCATCAAGTGAAGTTCTTGCCTCCTAACACCACTCCTCTCATCCAGCCCATGGACAAACAGGTACTTTGTAACTTAAAAAAACTGTACACCAAAGCAATGTTTGAAAAGTGCTTTGAAGTGACCTCGGACACTGAGTTGACCCTAAGAGAGTTTTGGAGGAATCACTTCAATATCTACAACTGCATAAGCCTTATAGATAAGGCTTGGGAGGGAGTGACTTCCAGGACTTTGAACTCTGCTTGGAGACAATTGTGGCCAGATTGTGTCCAACAAAGGGATTTTGAAGGGTTTGAGGCTGAAGCTGACCCTGACGACCCTCTGCCTGTTGTGGAAGGTATTGTGGCATTGGGCAGTCCCTGGGGTTGGAGGTGGGTGGCGAGGATGTGGAAGAGTTGGTGCAGGACCACAATGAAGAGCTAACCACTGATGAGCTGCAAGAGCTTCATCTGGAACAGCATCAGACCACAGTTGAGGAACTTGCTTCACAGGAGGAGGAAGAAGAGGGAGTGAAGGAGGTGCCTTCTTCAGTGCTTAACCCTTTGGGGGTTGGTGCCGGACTAGTACATTTTACGAGCAGGGGTTGGTGCCGTACTAGTACGCCCAAATTCTAGCGGCCTCAATTTAAGCAGAAAACGTCTGGTAGGCATACATATGAAAGAATGAGTCTGTGTGGTCAGTGTGTGCAGTATAAAAAAAATCCTGCAGTACACACTGCATAATGAGAGAAAAAAAAAACTGACCGTTTTTTTCGATTAAAACAGCGACTTTGCAGTCGATTTTCGTATGGTATTTATTGATGTATTCTCGTTTTCTTGGTCTCATTTGATAGAATGGAAGATATATTACAGAAATAGAGATGATTTTGATTGGTATGACAATGACAAGTACCTTGAAATTGAGCTCAAAGTAGCGAAAATGTTCGATTTTTGACGATGTTCAAGAGTAAACAAATCACACCATGCCTCCAATACACATCAACTGGCGAGTCTTATATTCATGCACAAGTGCTCTGATATTATTTGTACCATTTTTACAATGATGCAGTTGTATACATAACAGTAAATCTTCTATTTTTTGTGAATAAAAATTCAAAATGAAAAGCAAAAGTAATGGAACAGGGGCCTGGAGACGTGACTAATGAATAGAGAACATGTTATTTTAGTGCCAGGAATGTCTGTCTTGTTTACTCTGAACCCTATTTTGAAATTGGCATCATTTGAAATTTGTGTGAAATTGGAAAATTGCCATTTTCTGACCACTATTTTGGGTAGATAAAATTGGTAAATAGGCGGTTTCTTGTACTCAATCGATAGAAGAAATGAGTTCTAGCGAAATAGCTATAATTTTAGGAGACTGAAACATTGGAATTTGTCGAAAATAGGGCTCAAAGTGGGCGAAATCACCGATGCGTAAGTGTCATGGGTACCGCTAACTTCGCGAAAGCATAATTCCGTTAGTTTTCAATCAAATTTCATAATTTTGGTGGCGTTATGATCGGAAAAAGATTATCATTTCATAATTTTTTTTTTTTTTTTTCCAAAAAATTTTCGACCCCAGGAACACTTTCCTGAGAAGGCCTGTCGACCCCCAAAGGGTTAAGGACATGTGTGAAATGTGGAATAAGCTGCAAAGTTTCATGGAGAAATACCACCTTGAGCAAGCTGAAACAAGCCATCTCTGCAACATGTTCAGTGACAAAACAATGTCCCATTTTAGGGACATCTTAAAGAGGCACCAGAAACAGAGCACTCTTGACAGTTATTTTGTGCGACAGGGATCTAGTGACTCAACCTGGTCCTAGTGGCATTAAAAGACAAAGGGAAGTAACCCCAGAGAGGGACTTGTTACCTGAAGTCCTTATGGAGGGGGATTTCCCTTCCAAACAATGAGTGTTCCCTTCCCCTTTCCTCCTCCCTATCTTCCAGATGCCAGCAAGTGTCTTCAATAAAGGTAAGTAAATGTTATTTTAAATGTTGAATTATCAATTTATTACTTTATATAGTGTAGTTTATAATTGAATTGTTAGTGTATGAAAAATTTTTTTAGAAGTTACTTCCTTTAAAAAAATTAAAAATTTTTTAATATTTTGGGGGGTGTCCCCGTAAGAGGAGTTTATTATTTTAAATTATTTTTTGGAAAGGGCTACGTTAATTGACTTATTTCTAGGGCAGCTCGACTTTCGCCGATTTAGGCCTAGCTCCTGGAACGGATTACGGCCGAAACTTGGGGTTCCACTGTACACGAAATCAGAGCTGCCCTATGTTCATCAACATTTAAGAATTCCTCAAAATATTCCCTCAATCTTCCAGATACCTCTAACTTTCTTTTTAATAACTCTCCTCTTCTTAATAATTATACTGTTTCTCCTTCATGAGTTTTTTCGTGTCTTGCTAGATCATTCTGTCGTGAAAACTCTTTCCCACACAACGAACAAAGATATGGTTTCTCTCCAGTATGTGTTCTCATGTGCATTGTTAGATTATTTTTTTGGGTAAAGCCTCTTAGGCACACTGAACACTGATATGGTTTCTTTCCTGTATGAGTTCTCATGTGTATTTCCAAATAATTTTTTTGTGAAAATTCTTTTTGACATACTGAACATGGGTATGGTTTCTGTCCAGTATGAGTTCTTAAATGTTTTACCATAACATTTTTTTCTGAGAAGTCTTTTGAACATACTGAACATTGATATGGTTTCTCTCCAGTATGAGTTCTCATATGTTTTACAAGAACAGATTTTTTGGAAAACCCTTTTCCACACTCTGTACACTGATATGGTTTCTCTCCTGTATGAGATCTCATGTGTGTTACAAGATAATATTTATATGGAAAATCTTTGTGACACTCTGGACACTGATGGGGTTTGTTTCCTGTATGTATTCTCATGTGTGTTATCAAATTACACTTTTGTGAAAAGTCCTTTAAACATACAGTACACTGATATGGTTTCTCTCCTGTATGAGTTCTCATATGGGTTGCTAAGTAATCTTTTTTTACAAAGTCTTTCAGACATATTGAACATTGAAATGGCTTTTCCCCTGTATGAGTCCTCATATGTGTTACTAGATTAATTTTTTGTGTAAAGTCTTTATCACATAAGTTACACTGATATTTTTTGTCCCCAGCATGAGTCTTCATGTGTCTGACTAAGTCATCGTGTTCTGGAAAACCTCTGACACATTCTAGACACAGAGGACGTTTCTCTCCCTCGTGCTTTCTCATGTGTATTGAAAGATCAGATTGATCTGCAAAAACTTTTAAACATTTTGGACATCTGAAAGGTTTGTCATCTGTATGAACACTCATTTGTATTACTACAGTAGATAGACTCTACTAAGTTAAACACAATGTGATTATTAATCTCAGACCTGACTACAATCCTGATGAAAGTATTAAGAATGCTAAAAAATTTCTCTTATAGAAACAGCTGTGTATTCTAGGACAATATTACACCGAGCAATAAGGTTTTACAAAATATACAAGATATTTATGTAAGAAAGCACTCTTGTATCAAATATATCTCTAATATTAAACTCTTATATATATTTATTTTTGGTGGGGAGGGGGGTGTCACTGGCATGGATTTCTTATCAAGTTTACTATGTACTGTATTATATATCTTGAAATATTTTTTTTTTCATAAAAACTCTTCACAAAGTAAAACACTGAGATAATTTCCTATACTACAGCCTCTGTACTTTGTTACATTATCATTATATAATAAAAAAAAAAAGACAATACTGAACAATAATGAGGATCTGTGTAAACTCTGAACAATAATGAGGGTCCGTGTAAACTCAAACCTAATTGAAAAGACTGCTATTAAGAAATTTTAATTAAAAATTGTTCTTTATATGAGCTATCATATCTGAAGTTTTACAGCAGTGAAGAGAGATACTGCAACACTCAACACATTCACAGTGCTCATCTGGCAATGATTATTGAAACAGAATGTCTGTAAAGGAGCAAGGTGCTACTAACCCCTTCTGTATAAATTAATAAATTAAAAAAAAAAACTTTTGTTTTACTTTTTAGGTCACCTGCTTCGGTAGGATACGGCTGGTTTGTTGAAAAAATGTCTATAAACTGTTTACTTGATAATCTGCAATACAAGTAAAAGTTAAGGTAATGTGTTGAGAGTCAGTAAACACAGCTACTTTATAAGACTATTTGTGATAAATTAAGTGTGTGACAAGTCACTTGTTATTAGTGGATTTGTGAACAAAAGTCACAAAAATTACAAGGTTTCTAGAAAGTATTACTGTTAAATACCTAACAATTAGAATAACTACAGATACAGTGTACTAGTAGCTAATAATGAAGACCTTAAAGATGCTAAATAAGTTCTTACTACATATGCAAATTTCCTTAGATATCAACTGAAGGTTTAGTTCACTAATGATGAAAATGAACTTGAAACACTTTACAAAAGTACTTGAAAAGAAATGAAAGAGCAAGTATACATACAAGGATCCTGATTCAAGCTTTCAATTCTCTGAGCAGTATTTCTGACACTTGTATGGCTCTTAACTTTCAGTGTTGACTCATATGTATACATATACGGTATACAGAGTATCTGACACTTACACGAGTCTTATAGAATTAAGCAATGGCACTACAAGAGTGGTGTTTCTTGAGCAAGGATAACCTGAAAATAGAAAACAATGAGGTTATTAACAGTGCTTTAATGAAACTGACATTAAAAATCTTGAAACATTTGTCATAATTAAACCATAATGATATTCACATTTACAATAAAACCACAATTTTTTTTGTAATCAATGTTAGTGTAATTGTTGGGAATCACTAAACCAACAGGGTATGCAAACATGAAAATGTCATAGGTTGATCTAATTAAATAATCATCCATAAAATGTCTAATGGTATTGTATATTTCTGATAAGTATAGCAATAACAAAGAAACGTTCAGTTTTAGTTACTTTTGTAAGTTAAGGCAACATTTACTGAAGATAAAACAATAAAAAATTAACAATCATGTGTAAGTAACTGAAGGAAGTACAGTGGTACCTCGACTTACGATGTTATCATCTTACGTTATTTTCGATAACCGATATTTATAACGTAAGAAATTTGAATGCGACTTACGATGTTTGCTTCGTCTAACGACATTCGTACCGGACGTGTCCGCTTGGTGCCCAGCTGAGCGCGCACTCCAGGGAGCGTCAGTGATATTGTTTACAAGCGAGAGCGACCACCCACCCACACCCACGCATTCATACCAGTATATTGTCATTATTCCACTGTTTTTAGTGCTTGCAACTGCTAAATAAGCTACCATGGGTCCAAGGAAAGCTCCTAGTGCTAAGCCTGTGGTAAAGAATGTGCAGGGAGTGAAGCATTTATGAGGGAGTGTAGCATTTATGCAGGAGGTAGCAGGCATGAGGGAGTGTAGCAGGCATGCAGGAGTACAAGATGCAGGGAGTGTAGCAGGATGCAGGGAGTGTAGCAGGGATGCAGGGAGTGTAGCAGGGATGCAGGGAGTGTAGCAGGGATGCAGGGAGGTAGCAAAGGATGCAGGGAGTGTAGCAGGATGCAGGGAGTGTAGCAGGCATGCAGGGAGTGTAGCAGGATGCAGGGAGTGAGCAAAGATGCAGGAGTGTAGCAGGGATGCAGGGAGTGTAGCAGGGATGCAGGGAGTGTAGCAGGGATGCAGGGAGTGTAGCAAGGATGCAGGGAGTGTAGCAGGGATGCAGGGAGGTAGCAAAGATGCAGGGAGTGTAGAGCAGGGATGCAGGGAGTGAGCAGGGATGCAGGGAGGTAATGCAGGGATCGGATCAGGGAGTGTAGCAGGGATGCAGGGAGTGTAGCAGGGATGCAGGGAGTGTAGCAAAGATGCAGGGAGTGTAGCAGGCATGCAGGGAGTGTAGCAGGCTTGCAGGGAGTATAAAAAGCATTATATTCTACGTAAACATCATCTCCTGAAAAGCAGAATGTTTTCTCAGCACAGTTGTTGTTGCACTTGCAGTTATGTGGTGCAGGAAGAACCAGACATACACAATATTTCTATTTCTGACAGGAGTTTCCATCATTCTTTATCAAACCCTACATATCCCACAATGACCTCTTCTTCACCCCTCAATACTGTTTTTATTATCAGTATACAGCCTCTCCTCACTTAGTGACTTACTCGTTTACCAACGCCTCGGACTTACGACAGGCTCTCTGACCAGTATGCATGCCTAAATAATGTATATTAGAGCTGATTTTCTCTATTCTGGTTATTACAATATACAGTACACTACTTTATAAACATTTAAAAATATACCAGAAATGTTATGAATGGTACAAAGGTGACATCAAAACAATATCAAAGATAGTTGACAAAGAGAGAGAAAGAGAGAGAAAGAGAGAGAAAGAGAGAAAGAGAGAAAGAGAAAGAGAGAAAGAGAAGGAGAGAAAGAAGAGAGAAAGAAAGAGAGAAAGAGAAAGAGAGAGAAAGAGAGAGAGAGAGAGAGAGAGAGAGAGAGAGAGAGAGAGAGAGAGAGAGAGAGAGAGAGAGAGAGAGAGAGAGAGAAGAGAGAGAGAGAAAGAGAAAGAAAGAGAGAGAGAGAGGAGAGAGAAAGAGAAAGAGAAAGAGAGAGAGAATTAGAGGGGTAGAAAGAGAATTAGAGGGGTAGAAAGAGAATTAGAGGGGTAGAAAGAGAATTAGAGGGATAGAAAGAGAATTAAGAGGGGTAGAGAGAGAATTAAGAGGGGTAGAGAGAGAATTAAGAGGGGTAGAGAGAGAATTAAGAGGGGTAGAGAGAGAATTAAGAGGGGTAGAGAGAGAATTAAGAGGGGTAGAGAGAGAATTAAGAGGGGTAGAGAGAGAATTAAGAGGGTAGAGAGAGAATTAAGAGGGGTAGAGAGAGAATTAAGAGGGGTAGAGAGAGAATTAAGAGGGGGAGAGAGAGAATTAAGAGGGTAGAGAGAGAATTAAGAGGGTAGAGAGAGAATTAGAGGGTAGAGAGAGAATTAAGAGGGTAGAGAGAGAATTAGAGGGGTAGAGAGAGAATTAGAGGGGTAGAGAGAGAATTAGAGGGGTAGAGAGATGGGTAGAGAGAGAGATGGTTAGAGGTA
Organism: Cherax destructor; assembly: GCA_009830355.1. Classification (NCBI taxonomy): domain Eukaryota; kingdom Metazoa; phylum Arthropoda; class Malacostraca; order Decapoda; family Parastacidae; genus Cherax; species Cherax destructor. The sequence continues at coordinate 4,365 of WNWK01034167.1, read as the reverse complement.
GAGAGAGAGATGGTTGGAGGTAGAGAGAGAGATGGTTAGAGGTAGAGAGATGGTTAGAGGTAGAGAGAGAGAGATGGTTAGAGGTAGAGAGAGAGAGAGAGATGGTTAGAGGTAGAGAGATTATTATTATTATTATAATCAAATAGAAGCGCTAAACCACAGGGGTTATACAGCGCTGCAGGTTATTGTAGGATGCAGGGAGAGTGGGTTGTAAGAGGGAGATGGATGATTAGTAGGGTATGGAGTGCAGCATGACGGTGGATAGTGCAGGGATAGAAGGTAGCAAGAGATCGAGGTAGAAGGGACTGAGGGAGGTGCTAGAGGTGTAATCTTCAGAGTTTGTGTAGTAAGTCAGTTTCTGTCAAAAGTCAACAAGAGAGTCAGGATTAAAGGAGGGTCCATCTGCAAGAAGGAAGGTAAAGAAAGGCCGCAGAGCGAAGACGTCGTTGGAGGTAAATTCTGCGTGCTCGTTGATAGAGTGGCAGTCCAGCAGAATATGTCGAACAGACACTGAACCTGACAATGCTCACAGAGAGGGGCAGGGAGCCTCCATGAGATACCCGTGAGTAAGACGAGTGTGGCCGATGCGAAGACGGAGAGTGTAGTCTCCCAACCTCGACATTGGTGACAAGAAGAAGGCCAGAAACCTATAATCGGTTTAATAGAATGAAGTTTGTTATTCAGCAGGTCAGACCAGCGTTGTTGCCAACGGGTGCGAAGGTGGTAGCAATGACCGCAAAATAGTCTGTGAAAGGAACACCTCTATATGAAACTGAAGGTCATGTACTGCTGACCGCGCAGCAGTATCTGCCTGTTCATTGCCCTGTACGCAACATGACTAGGACCCAACAAAAACAATATCTTTATGCTTGCTAAAGATACGGCGTAACCAAAGGTGGATACGAAGAACTAGGGGGTGAGATGTATCAATTTACGGATAGCCTGTAAAGCACTAAGGGAGTCTGAAACGACCACAAATGGTGACACAGGCATAGATGCACACGATAAGTGCCACAAGAATGGCATACACCAGCCGTAAATATGCTAGCAGAGGGTAATAGATGCCCGCATATGCTGTCCGGAAACACTGCTGCGAATCCGACGCGCTGATGACTTTGAACCATCGGTGATACTGCGATGGCATGGGAATGAGAACGGAAGTGGTCTAGAAAGAAAGAGCGAGAGCCGCCGTAGGTAGTTGGGCTCGCCAAGGTAGAGGAATAGAACAGACACGGACAGCAGGAACTTCCCAAGGGGGTAGGGGAAAGGGAGATGTCACATGAACATAAGAGGTGGAGCTGAAGGAAGACAGAGTGAATGTAGACGAAGAGAAAAGGGACGAAGTAAGCAGGGCTACTAACAAATAAAGAGCGCCTACTAACATCTGTAACAATCCTATACATGGAAGGATTATGGAGGTCATGAGAGCGAACAAAATAGCGAATGCAATGTGCTTCACGACGATCGGATAAAGATGGAATGTTAGCTCCACATAGAGGCTCTCAACCGGGAAGAACGAAAAGCACCAAGCATAAGCGTAATCCCTGGTGATGGACGGGATTAAGGATGGAAAGAGTAGCAGGAGGCCGAGAATATATCTGGTCACCATAATCGAGTTTCACAAAATTAGGGCTGAATGTAGGCAAGGAGGGTTCTACGATCAGCCCCCATGAAAGATGTGCGAGGTTTTAAGAAGGTTCAGCCTGGTGACAATTTGCCTTCAGAGAGGTAATGTGAGGTTTCAGGACAATCGACGATCGAACAGGAGGCCGAGAAACCTGACTGTATCACGTTCTGGGATACGTGAGCCGATAGGTACAATGGATGATCAGAGACCACTGAACGCCTAGTGAACGTAATTTGATGAGTTTTGCCACTAGAAAATTTAAACCCGTGAGTGGTGGCCCAATCAGAAACCCGGTTGATGGCATGCTGAGGAAACTGCAATGAGGTGACAGTCAGCACCTGCACAAGCTATAGCAAAGTCATCCACATAGAGCGATGACCAAATATTGATGGGAGAACAGATGCCAGATTATTTATAGAAGCAGAAAAAGTGTGTGCTCAGAACACATCCCTGGGGGACACCTTCCGCTTGGAAAAATTTCCCGGGAGAGTTCATTACTAACCCGGACCCGAAATGTCTGTCAGTTAAGAAGGCCTTAAGAAAGAATGGTAGGTTGCCTCGGAGGCCTAAGGAGTGGGCCTGGGCCAAGATATTATATCTCCAAGTTGTATCATAAGCCTTCTCAAGGTCGAAAAGATAGCGATAACCGAATGGTTATTCGCAAAGGCATTACGAATATACGTATCTAAGCGTAACAAGGGGTCAATGGCAGAACGGCCCTACGGAAGCCATACTGACTAGGGAGACTATGTGAGTCTCTAAATACCACATCAAACGCTATTAACTAGACGTCCATCACCTTGCAAACTGCACTGGTAAGAGCGATGGGACGGTAGTGAGAGGGATCACGTCCCGTAGCACCTGGTTTTCGAAAAGGGAGAACAATAGCAGACTTCCACAGCTGGGGAAGAACTCCTTGCACATATGAGATTAAAGAGTCGTAAGAGGACAGTAAGAGCAGACTGATGTAAATGCTGTAGCATACGAATATGTATGCCGTCTGGCCCAGCTGCCGATGATCGGCAAGCAGAGAGTGTTGCCTCCAGTTCTTGAAGGGTAAAAGGCACATTATAAGATTCTTCTTAAGAGAAGAAAATCTAAGGCTTTAACTCGCTGGCAGACTTAGAAGAAAGGAACGAGGGGCATAGATGGAGTAGAGGTAGAGAGAGAGATGGTTAGAGGTAGAGAGAGAGAGAGATGGTTAGAGGTAGAGAGAGAGATGGTTAGAGGTAGAGAGAGAGATGGTTAGAGGTAGAGAGAGAGATGGTTAGAGGTAGAGAGAGAGATGGTTAGAGGTAGAGAGAGAGATGGTTAGAGGTAGAGAGAGAGATGGTTAGAGGTAGAGAGAGAGATGGTTAGAGGTAGAGAGAATTAGAGGGGTAGAGAGAGAGAGAATAAGAGAGGAGAATAGAGATAGGGAGAGAGAGAGAGAGAATAAGAGAGGAGAATAGAGATAGGTAGAGGTAGAGAGAATAAGAGGAGAATAGAGATAGGTAGAGGTAGAGACAGAAGTAGAGAGAGAAAGTAGAGACAGAGAGAAAGAGAGAGAGAGGGAGGGAGGATTCTGCAACATGTGTAATAGGCTGGCTGGCTGGCTAGCTGATTCTGGCTCTGATTGGTTCTGTCTCTCTCTCTCTCTCTGTGCCTGTTTTTCTCTCTCAGAGAGAGCTACTTATGAACCTGATCACCTAGAGGTACCGGTATTATACACGCATCACAATCTTCATGGCTGCACAAGTACAAAAAGAACTTCAACTGAAATTTATTGACTTAAGACTTAGGGAGATTGACACCAGTCAGTCCATCTACCATCAATCCATCATGCAGGAGGAGCCACATGTCTATGGTGCATTCAACAAAATAAGGAGACTCTTGGATATCACTACCACCCGGCTCCGGCTGGGTTATAAGTATCTTTGGCAGATTAAATCACTACCACCAGATGTAGACCAAACAGAATGTAAACTTTGCCAGATGGACTATTGTCACACCCTGCGTCATTATGTACTGGAGTGTGATAAAATTAATTAATTCAGAGACAACTCACTCAGAAATGTTCAAGAAATGGCAAAGTATTTTATCCACAGTTGTATATTACAGACCATTCTGGAGAAATACCATGACTTTGCTCACTGTAAATAAAGCACTGTCATGTGAGTGTGTACTTGTTTGTGAATACAGTGGTACCCCGGTTTACGATGGTCCCCAAACTCACCCTTTTATGTAAGTTTATTTTTTTAAATGCTTTTGTAAGTGTAATTTTGGGGGTCTAAAAGGACTAGTCTATTTTACAACATTTCTTAAGGAGATAAATTGTTTGTAATGGCACTTGAACAGCATTCTGGAATGAAAATATCGAAACCGGTACCACTGTATATGTTTGTATGCTTGTGTGCATGTTAGTTAGTTACCATTTTGTCCTAGGCACATGTCGAATAGACACTAGGCCTGTTTTGTGTGTGTGTGTGTGTGTGTACTCACCTAATTGTACTCACCTAATTGTGGTTGCAGGGGTCGAGACTCAGCTCCTGGCCCCGCCTCTTCGCTGCCTGCTACTGGGTCTCTGGTCTCCCTGCTCCAGAGCTTTTTCATACCTTGTCTTAAAACTATGTATGGTTCCTGCCTCCACTATATCTTTCTCTAGACTATTCCACTTCCTGACTACTCTGTGTGAAGAAATGCTTCCTGACATCCCTTTGACTCATCTGAGTCTTCAGCTTCCAGTTGTGTCCCCTGTT